>JARFIW010000219.1:0-61983 GCA_036346225.1 Platerodrilus igneus | reverse complement strand
CCCTATTTCACCGAGATTCAGTGGTATGTGAAGGGGGTTAAACAGCCTGTGGCTGCCAAGGATCCCCCAACACTTAGACATTTGCCGTATTAATAGTTTTCAAGTAAATCCTTTCGCACAATTAACATTAGTTGAGAGTATTGCAAAACCAATATCTGTAGTTGTTTATAATAATCACCATGTTTAAGTACAGTCATCTAAAGTTATTAATTTGCGTGTACGTCTGATAATCTCGGGTCTTTAATTATTAAATAATCTAATATGTAATTCTGAAAATCTTTTGTACAAATGTTCTGTAATGAAGTAAAAGTAAAAGCGTTTTATCTCTGGTGTCTATTCCTTCAAAATTTTAATTATTTATTTCTCGTTATCATCCTTCGTTATTTGAATTTGATATATATTTGTATTATCTGTTTTTGTAAATTTTACTGGATTGGGGTTGGTTAAAACTTTAGTAACTATGAATTTGTTTGGTTTCGTGTCTATTGCTTCGTTTAAAATTTTAATTGGAATTTTCGGTTTGACTTTTTGCGTTGAGTGTATGGTTTCTATTTCTTTTGGGTTCTTCCTAATCTCTGTTTCATCTACGTTATCTGTAACTAACTCTATCTCTATTGCGTTAAGTTGTATTCTGCTTAGTGCGTCTGCATTATTGTTATACATTCCTTTTATATAAATAATTCCATAGTTGTATTCTTCTAGTCTAATCCTCCATCTCTGTAATTTTGAATTCGGTTCTTTGAGTTTACATAACCATACTAATGGTCTATGGTCGGCGTATATGTAGAATTTCCTTCCATAAAGATATGGCCTAAAATATTTTGTTGCCCAAATTATTGCTAATAGTTCTTTCTCAATAGTGCTATATTTTTGTTTCGTTTCATTTAGTGTTAGCGTAGCTGATTGGTTTATCGCTACCTACTTTTCCTTGACTCAATACTGCGCATAACGCAACGTTAGATGCGTCGGTTGTCAATACAAATGGTTTTGAAAAATCAACGTATTCTAATATAGGGTGATTTGTAAAGATAGATTAAATTTTTTCTACTGCTTTAATAAATTCCGGTGCGTGTTCGATCTTATTACCTTTCTTTAAACAATTTGTCAATGGTTTGGTTATTTGTGCGTAACCTTTGATGAATTTTCGGTAGTAAGAATCCTTAATTTCTTTATTTGTTTTTGGTATGGGGTAATTTAATACTGCATTTGTTATGTCTAGATTTGGCATAACACCTTGTGGCGTTGTTACATGTCCTAAAAATGCTACTTCTTTTTGTAAAAATTCGCTTTTATCTAATTGAACCTTAAAATGAGCTTTTCGTAATCGCCTAAAAACTTCTCTTAATCTTTCGATGTGTTCTGCGAGTGAGTCGAATATATGATTATATCGTCTAGGTACACAAGACATTTTTCGTTGCGTAGCCCTCTTAAAATGTTATCCATAACTCTCTGAAACGTAGCGGGTGCATTCTTTAAGCCAAACGGCATGCGTGTATTGAATGCTGTTTTAGTCGTGTCTTTCTCGTCCATCTCCACTTGGTGGTCTTGAGGCGAGGTCTAAGGTCGAAAAATATTGACACTTTCATAATTTGCCTAGAATCTCGGTGATATTGGGTAGTGGGTATTTATCGTCTACCGTCTTCTTGTTTAATTTTTTGTAATTGATGACCATTCGATATTTGCGTTTGCCTGAGGCGTCTAATTTCTTCGGTACTACTAATACGGGGCTGCTCCATGGTGGAAATTGATTTGTTATCTGTTAGCTCGATCTTATGTTTCACTGTGTTGGTGAAAATTAATGGTATCCCTTCACAATGGAATATATTTTGGTATTCAAAACATAAGTCTTTAATTGCTTTCTCCTCTTCGTCATTGATCTCGTTATTAAAACGAATGTTAATTAATTTTTCTTTTAACATCCTATCGTGTTCCGTAGGGTTGGAATTGTTTTCTGAGTCTTCGTCGGTTTCCATCTCGCTTAAAGACTTCTTCTACGTCTATTGGTTTTGTTAATGATACTTCGATAGAGTAATCGTTGGAGTTCAAAATTGTCGTAGTGACGTAATTGTCTTTTATTTGTACTAACGCGGTGGGTGTTTCTACTCCGGGTTGAAATGATATGTAATTTATAATTCCTATGTCGTTTTTTGAGTTTACTAAAATTTGTATTTGTTTTTCTGTCCCAGGCTTGATGGTGTATTTTTGATCGGTTTGAACATTACCGTTTTGGAATTTAATGGGGATTTGTGTTTTTAATAAACGGTTTTTTATATCAATATTTGCTCCCAATTTTTTTAAAAGATCCACGCCTATTAATCCGTCATACTAATCGTTAAATCCAAAGATGTTTCATTTTTACGTTAAAAGTTTTGGGTAAGGGTATGTTTGCTATAAATTGGTGTAATATCGTTTTGTGTGCTGTTTTGATTTTAAAAGGTTCTTTTTCTAAAAGATCTAAATAATGTTTCTGTACGGATTTGGGCCATTTCGAATGGACCTGCACCTTGCCGAAGTTCTAAATTACTAGAACAGGTGAAATGGCTTGCGTGTTCTAATGAGCTAAAGAGCCAAACTACAGGTCCAACCAAAGTAGTAGGGTCGTTAGTGAGGAACCAGACTAAGACAGGTCCCCGAAAGAGGGCAGCGGCTCTTTCGGTACTTAGATTGGCAGAGACCATAGGGGTCGGTATGTCAGTCTAAGACACACTACCGCGATGTGGAAGGCAACGGGAAACCACCACATTATCTCCCAAGTACACAGCGTACCTAAATTATAATAAAATGATGGCATTCTCTGGGGTAAAAGATTCCGGAGTTAAAATAGTCCCCCATTCGGATCTCCGGGAGGGGACTACTTCGGAGGCTGCGATCGGAAAGTTAAAATAAGAGTCGGGAACATTCTGCGAGTCGGAGCGTGGAATGTTAGAAGTATGAAGCAAGTAGGTAAGCTAGAGAACCTAAAAATCGAAATGAATAGGTTATCACTAGACATAGTAGGGATTAGCGAAGTTCGGTGGCCAGAGGCGGGGGATTTTTGGAGTGGAGACTTCAGGGTAATTCATACAGGAGCAGAGGACGGAAATTTGGGTGTGGGGATAGTTATGCGGAAAAAGATAGGACACTGTGTGGAAAATTACTTACAAAAGAACGAAAGAGTACTCATGGTTAGATTAGAATCTAAACCGGTAAACACAGTAATAATACAAGTATACATGCCCACCTCTAGCTACAGTGACGAAGAGGTAGAAGCCATCTACAAAGATATCGAAGACATATTAAGATACGTAAAAGGACATGAAAATTTAATAATTACGGGGGATTTTAATGCTGTGGTAGGTGAGGGTAGGGAAGGAGCGGTAGTAGGTTTATTTGGTTTAGGCACGAGAAACGACAGGGGAAATAGGCTGGTAGAATTTTGCGACAAGAACAATTTAATCATCACAAACACATTATTTCAACATCATGCTAGAAGACGATATACGTGGAAGATGCCAGGAGATATAGGACGATATCAAATAGATTACATTCTTGTTAGACAACGGTTTAGGAATCAAGTAAAGACTGTAGAAGCTACCCAGAAGCAGATATAGATACTGACCACAACATCGTAATTATGAAGGCCGCACTTAAATTTAAAAATCTGAAAAAGAGGAACGGAAAAAGGCACTTGGACTTAGAGAAACTAAAAGATAAAGATATTCAAGTAAGATTCGAAAAAAAGTCAAATGAATTGCTGAATGATATCGTGAAAATATCTAAAACTAAGGAAGTAGAAACAGAATGGAATAACATTAAATCCAGCCTAGACATGGCGGCCAGAGATATTTTGGGGTATACACAAAAAGAAAATAAGAAACCATGGATAACAAAGGATATCGTGAATTTAATAGAAGAAAGACGAAAATACAAAAATAAATCAGACGAAACAGGAAAACAGAGATACAAAGCCATAAAATGGGAAATTATTCGAAAATGCAGGATAGCTAAAGAACAATGGATTGATGAAAAGTGCAAAGAAGTACAAACTAAGATGGAAATAGGAAAGACAGACGAAGCATACAAATTAATTAGAATGAATTTTAGGGATATAAAACCGTATAGCAAAAATATAAGGGACGCACAAGGAAACGTCATTATAGAAAACGTAGAGAAATGAGTAGATGGCAAGAATATATAGGAATTTATATGCAGGAGAGGAACTAACTGCATTAGAACAGGAATCAGACATTGAAAATGATGACGTGGGATATCCTATACTTCGAGACGAGTTTGAATTAGCATTAAAGAGTCTGAAAAATGGTAAGGCGCCGGGTACAGATAAGGTGCAAGCAGAAACTCTAAAAGCCGCTGGACAAGCAGTAACAGAACGTCTCTTCCAACTTGTAAGCTATATGTATGAGACAGGCGAGATACCCAAAGATTTCAAACGTAGCATCATAGTAACTATACCAAAAAGAAAGGCGCGGATAGATGTGAAAATTTTCGAACAATAAGTTTGACAGCACACGTGTCAAAAATATTAACTAGAATTGTGCAAAGACGAATGGAAAAACGAGCTGAAGAAATACTAGGGAAGACCAATTTGGGTTTAGGCGAAACAGGGGAAACACGGGAGGCTATTTTAGCTCTGAGAGTGATAATGGAAAACAATAGAAAAGGGAAAGCATGTATATAGGGTTTGTAGATCTGGAAAAAGCATTCGACAAATGTAAATTGGAAAAAATGTTTGAAATACTCAAAAGGATTGGAATGAGTTATAGGGATAGACGAATAGTACATAGCTTATACAAAGAGCAAACAGCAGTAATAGAATTAGAGCAGGAACGTAGAGAAGTAAACATTAGGAAAGGGTGAGACAGGGATGTGCCCTATCCCCATTGATTTTAACTTGTACATAGAAGAGGCAATGAATACTGTCAAATGCAGGAAGACATTTGGAATTACTATGCAGGGACAAAAAATTGATATGCTTAGATTTGCAGATGATATAGCGGTATTAGCATCTAGCAAGGAAGAGTTAGAAGCAGCTCTTAATGAAATGGAAACGGTTCTAACAGAGAGATACGGTATGAAAATTAACAAAACTAAAACTAAAGTTCTAGTTTGCAAAGGTGGGAAAATAAATCAAAAACAAGAATACAAGTATTTAACACGAACTTACAAGAGGTTAAGGATTTCTGCTACCTAGGAAGCCAAATAACGCAAGATGGGAAAAGCACAAAAGATATAAAACAAAGATTAGCACAAGGTCGTGCTACATTTAACAAGAAAAAGCAACTATTGTGCTCAAAGACCACAAACATAGAAACAAGGAAAAGATTGCTTAAAACATATGTGTGGAGCACAGCACTGTACGGCTGTGAAGCCTGGACAGTAGGAGAAGCGGACAAGAAAAAGGTAGAAGCCTTTGAAATGTGGTGTTACAGGCGTATGATGAAGATATCATGGACAGACAAAGTTAAGAACGAAGAGGTACTGAAAATGGTAGGGAAGAAAGAAATATGTGGAAAACGGTAAAAATAGGAGAGATAGGATGATAGGCCACATACTACGGCATGAGGGAATAGTGCGGAATATTTTAGAAGCAGAGATAATAAAAAAGAGAAGAAGAGGCAGACCTAGATTAGACTACTGCACACAGATAGTAAAAGATGTAGGCTGTAGAGGTTTCAGGGAGATGTGTAGGCTGCCCAGAATAGAAATCAATGGAGGTACGCATCCAACCAATCCCAAGATGGATAAACTAATGACGAAAAGATAACTGTGCGTAAACATGATGATTATTATAAGTAACTACAAGAATTGGTTGGGCAATATTCTCGAATAATGTTAAGTGTGTGAAAGGATTTACTAGAAAACCATTATTTCGGCAAATGTCTAAGTGTTGGGGATCTTGGTAGCCACAGGTTGCTTAACCTCCTTCACTGAATCTCGGTAAAATAGGGTATAAAATTAGAAAACAATAGAAAGGGAACGTGCTGAATACACATACTCCTGAAAAGAAGAAAAGAAGAAAAGAAGAAAACCACCAAAACGCAAAATCAAAGAAGCTGCCTATATAACCCTACATAAAAATAACTGCGTTGCAAACGAATCCGGGACTTTCAGTAAACAATGGATTCCATTACTAAAAGAAATAACAAATGAAAATCAAATGCCCACAATATCTAGGTAGCATTGCAAGTTTTTCCTGGATTTTCCTTGCAATATTAACATGAAATACAGCCTACATACATGATTTCTATTTATACATAAAATAACTAATTACATAAAAATAAGCATATTAACAATCCTTGTAAAACAGCACTGGTATCTGACAAGTATAAATCCACAATAAGGTTACCTCAAAACCATATACAATCTCCGTTGAACAGTATTGGTATCTGACAAGTGTAAACTCGCCATAGGGTCGCCTCAGATCCATATACAATCTTCATAGAACAACATTGGTATCTGACAAGTGTAAACCCGCCATAGGGTCGCCTCAGATCCATATACAATCTTCATAGAACAACATTGGTATCTGACAAGTGTAAACCCGCCATAGGGTCGCCTCAGATCCATATACAATCTTCATAGAACAACATTGGTATCTGACAAGTGTAAACCCGCCATAGGGTCGCCTCAGATCCATATACAATCTTCATAGAACAACAGTGGTATCTGACAAGTGTAAACCCGCCATAGAGTCGCCTCAGAACCATGTTAAAATCTACCAAAGAGTTAACTTAAATCATAATGAATTTTCCCCCTCAAAATAAATATAAAAAAAACGACTACTTAAGCCTTTCAATAATGCAATCGCACACTTCTTTAATAACCATCCTCTCAATTGTATAAATAGAAACATGTTAAAAAATGTTGGCTGAAATGCAGACACAAAAACGGTAGCAGTCTTTTGAAATGCTCCAGCAGATGTATGAGGACGATAGCATGGACAGACAAAGATAATAACAAATAAGTTACAGAAATAGTATGGGAACAAGGATATCTGCGGAAAAAGAGAAATAGTAGGGCGGAATACGTTCTAAGGCATTTTTGGGGAATAGTATGTGATATATTACAAGCAGAGATAGGAAAAAAGAGGTAGATGTAGACCTAGATCAGACAGTTATAGATGCAAACTGTGCATATTTCAGGGAAATCTGTAGGTTAGTTCAGAAAAGAGAACAATGATGGTACGCGTCTAACCAGTTCTAGGACTGAAGACCTAATGATGATGATGACGGTTTTGGGGTTGATTAAAGTGTTTGAAGATCCTCTGTTGATTAATAATTTAAGTTCCGCATTAGGTATTTTTATGTAAGGATAGATTAAAAGTGTGAAGTCAGCAGTGTCTAATAGTAGTGGTTAAATAGATAGTAAGTCTGTAGCCACTAGAATAAAAGACGGGCTTCACAAAATTGCATAAGAATGTACAAAAGTAAGAGGCCATCTTTAATCTCAAATTGTGGCTGAATACATTGGTTTAAAGTTTGAACCGAAGATGGCAAAAAGCTGAGCAGACAATACCTACTAAAAACAGTATAAAAGTTTTACTACTTTTTTAGGTTAGAGCCTTTGTATTGTACATATAGTAGTAATTTATACGATTCGTACTGTTCATACTGAGGATAAAACTACAGTTATTTATTCTACCAAATAAAAGGTGTACCTTCGGATAAAATTTGATTGTCAACATACAGACAAGCTACAGAATTACCTAGAATTAGTTGCTGTACAATGCGGACTATTTAGGTGTTGCAAACAATGCTATTTGCAAGGTTTCGTTTATCATTGTTTTTGCCTGCCTCATTTTTCCAATAAAATATCCATTATCTAAGAAGTGGCGAATAGACATTAACTAATCAGCGTCACGTAACTGTATAAACTTTTCAAGTAATACCTCCAATTCGAGTAATTTATAACTACTGCCCAAAGAAAATAGGTATTTTAAATATTAACGTGTAAAATTTATTCTGGCACCGTTAATGCTGGTTCATTAGAGCGGTAAATAAAAAATTTATATAAAATTTACGAGTTTACTTTACTTGATCCTGCAAATATTGTTCAAACGCTCACTGCTTACTAATGTAAATATATCAATAGAAAACAACCTATTTCTAATGAATAAAATAGTCTGGACAAGGAATGGCTGCGAGAAACCATTTATGAGAATAGGTAGTGCGCTCTGATTTCCACTTGTAGGTTTGATTTTACGGTTAGCAATATATTTTCAAAACGACTAGTAAATATTAGCAGTATATATTATTAATGATTTACAGCTTTAGACATTCAATACAACACTGTTTCCAGAGCAAAAGTATAAATTGTCTGCGGATGTTTATGATGTAATTCAACGGAGAGTTTACTGAATTATATTTGCTTGCGTCTAAAGAGTATTTATGTTTGGATTGCAGTGAGTTAGAGCACACTTTTAACATTAAGCTATAGAACTTTTGTTCCTAGTTCAGTGGCGGTTTGTCCATTAGGTCATTTCGGCAATGAATTCCCAAAAAATATGACATCTTAAGGTTTGTATTATTCATCATCATAGTCATTATATTATCATTTTTTAATGCAGTGCGCGAGATACCTTTTGAGACCCTGAAAGCTTCTTTTTAAAAAGTTTATTTCCAAAAACGCAACTATCAAATTTATTTTATTTCATCAATTACAAGTAATGACTTGTTTCATTTACAATGGACTTGAACGCTTATATTTTTAAACGCAAAGTGAATGCAATTGAAAATACTACAAGTTAATATTTCAATTAATCAATAATTAAAAATTAAGGATGTGTAGCTTGAGCACCTAACAATGTTAAAGCTACGAAGTTCGAAGACTAACTGACTAAATAATCTTCTTATATTTAACATCAAGCCTCCGATTTCACATTGTTCTGTTTATGTTTCTGTTTTCTGTTAATCATGCAATGTCTTTATTTTACATTGCATTACTATTAATATAGCGGGTTTGTAACACCTCCAGACTTAGATGAAAATTGAGGTTGGATTATTTTATTTTTATAAAATCATTGCCCCTAGGATTCATTAGTGGTTTCTTTGTCTTTCACTTCTGTTGCCTTGATCTTATATTTAATGTACATTTTGTGTAAACATATAGCTAATAAAAATTATAAAATAATAAATAAAAATGTCCAGACATAACTTTGGCACTTTTAGGTCGTTCAAATGTTCTTTGTAGTTGTCAATTAATTTCACTGCGTGGTTTAGATCGTCGAAATCCAGATGCTCCAGTTGCATCGGCTTCTGGATAATTTCGTTGTCTTTGATTTGAGGAATCTTGATTTGTAGTTCGGGTAAGTTTGCAAATTTCTTTGTCACTCTTGGGTTTTGATTTACTTGAATAATTTATTTTTTTAATTTGAAGTAACAATCGTCCTTTATTGTGATTACCTTGCTTTCAATTAGGGCTAAACTGTTTTCATCTTTGTTGCAGTTGGAGGCTGCTATCACTTCTTGTCTGTTGTCGTTATTGATTGACATAAGTATTGGCCGCTTACCACCTTCTTTGAATTTTTCACTTGTGAATTCGTACCTAAGTTCATTTAGGGAAAAGAACTTGTTCTTAGGGATAAAACTGGATATTAATTATTAAGTCCCATAGGGAAGGTAAATAAATGGTAATAATTATAAGGGATAATTTCTACAATTAGAATTTCTATTAAAAATGTAATTTCATGATTCTTTACGTGACCTCTTAGTATAGCTATTTCTTTAAATACAAGTATGTTAAATTCTGTTACGTCAAAAAGTAATTTTTCTATGAGTTATAAATGATTTGATTCTTGATAATTCGTTCAATAAATCAAGCGGTTCGATAATGCTAACATAATAGCACAAAAAATTTATAAGCACCAGTTTCTAAGGGCAGCCGTTTGGTAATGGTACATGCTGAATTCAGTACTAGCATTGAATTTTTACATTTCTCATTACATACAATACATATAATAAAATCAAGAGAGGAAAGCAGAATGTGAGGCAATTCAGAGTGAAAGCAGAACGCTTGTTGGAAGAGTCGACTCAAAGAAAGTACGCTACCATGTTAGAGAGGGAGTTGTATGACTGCAAATAGGAATGGGATAATGCTCTGAAGTTGGAAGATGTGGAGAAAGCATGGGATTGTTTGAAGAACAGTGTAATGAAATGCGCTGTGAAAGTATGTGGAACGACAGTCACTAGTACATGTAATAAAAATGCATGGTGGAACGATGAGCTCATAAAAGATTATGAAGGAAAAAAAGTGGCATATAAGAGAATGATTGCAGAAAAGATGTTGAGTTAAGACAGCAACTTCAGAAAGTATATAAGAAGAAAAGGCGATATGCGAAAGAAGTGGTAAAGACAAGCAAATATCAACTGAGTGAAAGAGAGCGTGAGAAAATGCAGAGTAATTTTGAAGGAAATAAAAACTTGCTTTGGAAATAGGTAAGGAAGACAAGAAAGGGTGGAAATAAGCGTGTGAATGGCGTTATTAACAGTAGAAATGAAATTGTTTGGGACGAAGCAAGTGTGAGAAGCTGTTGGAAAGAGTATTCTAAGACGCTGTATGTAGGTGGCAAGAAGAATACAGATGACTGTATAGATGATGAAGAGAGCAGTAACATACTGGTGAAAAGGTAGATAATATTATAAAGTTTGAATGCAGCGTAGATGAGGTATGAAAGGCGGTGAGAACTCTGAAGAATGGAAAAGCGGCGGGTGTAGATGGAATAACAAGTGAAATGCTTAAGTATGGGCCTCGGGTACTGATTGAATGTTTGTGCAAACTGATAGAGTTGTGTATAAAACAAGCGAATGTGCCTGAAGGTTAGAAGAGCGCCATCATCATTCCTTTGCACAACGGTAAAGGCAGCAAGTATGAATGCAAATATAATAGCGGGATAAGTCTGTTGAGTGTACCCAGTAAAGTGCATGGAAAACTGTGATCGAGGGAGTTTGTAAGAGAACGCAGAGCAAGATATGGGACGTTCAATGTGGTTTTATGCCTGGAAGAGGATGTGTGGATCAGTTGTTCGCAATGCAACAAATTGTTGAAAAGTGTATGCATGCTAGAAGAAAATGTAAGTATGTAGCATTTGTAGATATGAAAAAGGCGTATGGCTCTGTGAACAGAAGTGAACTATGGAAGACGCTGCGTGAATACGGTGTAAGCAAGTATTTGATAAAATGTATCAGAGCGAAGTACAAAGCCATAGAGCATGTGTACGTATGAATGGTTACATGGGGCAATACTTTGACATTGTGGAAGGTGTAAGACAGGGTCATGTGATGTCACCATGGCTGTTCAATGTATTTATGGATAAATGTATCAGGCAGGCTTGCTAAGCAATGGAAGGAGTGAAAATTGGTGAAACAAATATGGGTGCTGTTGTATGCGGATGATGCAGTATTGGTGGCCGAATCGTCACAAGATTTGCAACTAATGCTTGACAGACTGTCGGAAACGTGCGGAAATATGCAATTGAAAGTGAATGTAAATAAGGCGAAAGTAATGATTTTTGACAGAGTTGGCAATTGATAACTTTATATTTAGAATAGACAATGACACGATACAAAAAGCGAATGACTTTGTGTGCCTCGGTAGAAAGTTTTTGAATAATGGTAAGCTGGATGGTGTAATAGAAAGGAGGGCAAATGCTGGAAGAAAAGTGTCTGCAAGTATGTGGGCAGTGAACAGGAATGTGTGTGTGGGGAAATACCTTGAGAGACAAAGTGTCAAACGAATGGATCAGAGCAGAGTGTGGGGCGCAAGTGACCCTTAAGGAGTTAAGCGAGTCAAGTACGCTTAGATAGTTTGGACATATGGAAAGTTTGAACGAGAATATACTTACCAAACGTGTATATGCAAGCAAGGTGACTGGTAGAGCTGTAAGGGTTAGACCTCGTAAAAGATGGTTGGATATAATAGAAGAGGTTCTAAAAGAACAACAGGTGAGAAGTATAAGGAATAAAAGAGCATGCCAAAAAGCAGTGTACAAATGATACAGAGGCAAAGTAAGTGTGTAGGGCCCGAGGGATGTGGAGAAAGATTTGGAATGGTGCTAGAAGTAAAAGTATTGTAGTAGTCTAGAGTTATACCATGTATATCCTCCCAGAAAGAGGTGCTAGGTTTGGTTATCCCGAAAGGGAATATCGTGATGGGTGATTGATTGATTGAATTATTGATTCGATAGTATAATAACTGACGTGTTTGAATTTATAGCCACTATGTGCGCCGATGGGTCCCCAGGAAGTCTTTTTACTAAGTTGTTCATTTGTTGAGGTTATAGTTTATGTTGATATTCTTACTTTGATGAAGTGTAATAATAAGAATTCTGGTTATAAAAGTAAACATTACTGAAAGTACTCAAAATTATAAGCCTAAAAATTTACCAGCAACAAACAAATAGGGAGTAGAGGATGGTTACTATTATTTCTGCGGGGTGAGCTCCATGTTCAGGATCAAGTTCATTTGTTAATATAAACCTGCAGAAGAAGATGCAGCTTCTTATAAAAATTTTCTGCGAATGGATAATAATATTTTTGATAAGTTTTTAAATTGTTGATGTAAATGACCGAGTAAATGATGAAAAAAATATTATACAGAGGAAGACAGTATGGAAACGTATAATGTCGAAGCTTTTTCCATTTAAAAATGTCCTACGAAGAACGAAAATGTTGAAAATGTCTCTGCTATTTTTGCACATAAATTTGTATTCTGTTGACTCTAATACAACTGCCTAGAGATAAAGTTGTACTAATAACCCAAGCATGTTATGCATTACACAATTTTATAAAAATGGAAAGATCTGCAATAGTTTTCTATGAAGCATACTGTGAAATCGGAACTGGAAACCTAGGGGGTGGTTTATGAAAACACCATGGTCAAAACTTTAGCCAAATCGCTCTATTAATGACAGTATTAAAATAAGAGTACCGTTATAATTTAAGAATTATTTTAATATGTATGGCATACTGTCATCCCAATACACATGGTATAAAAGTGCAGATATTTAGTACTGGTTTCGTTTCTTAATTATGATTTTTTTTTAAATGAAGGAGTGCTTTTATAAACTTTCCGTATTATACATTACTTTTGAGCTTGTAAAATTCAGATGACTCACATATCTTCATCTTTATGAAATTTGTGAATTATGTTTTATATTTCTCTTTATATATTTTTTTAATCATGGCTCTCCTTTGGTGTGATCAGTTCATATCCCATAAATGTGTAGAAGCTCTTCATATCTGATGAAACTGGTGACTTTACCGATGCTATCTGTTTAATAGCATTGCTAACAGATGTAAGAGAATTGTCTTTTCTTATCGTGTTTCTTAGAATATCTTCTTCATATGACCTTTTATTACAGTGAGACACAAAGTAAAGGGCATGTTTTGTTCAGACGCCACGATTTTCCTTGTGACAACATATGCATCCTCTTTGAAGTCATGATCTATAATCTAGGTTAATTAAATTAGTAAAGTATATACAATACAAATAGTATCTTACAACTTCTGCAGGATCCTGAGAAATGATGTCTTTAAATTCTTCCTCTTGCGCAATCGTATTATCCAAGTATATATAAGAAAAAATTTCTTGCTTTTTAAAACTCGCTTTCCGATGCAAAATCTTCAGCACTTTCACTGCTTATTTCAATTTCTTTGTCGGACGACCTCGTGTTCACTGTAAAACATGAACTGTCTATAGCATCATCTAGTATCCCCTCGGTTTGTAAATATGAGTTTACTGTTTTGTCTACATGACAACAAACAGAGTTCCATTCAGAGACACTAATTGAATTAAACTTTTCTAATTCTAACTGTTGTACATCGTTCAATTTAAACGTTGTGTTTCGAGCCGCAATCCAATTCTTAACAATTGCCCATATTTTCTCAATTGGATTAAGTTCTGGGTGATATGGTGGTAATCTCATCTCAACAGTGAATGTTTGGGTTTGTGTAACTCAATAATTTCATATAACTGCGGTTTGGTTTGAAGTGGTTGATATTTAATATTATTAGTTAGCCATTAAATCAAATCTCCTTTTAGAGACGTACTTACAGAATGTTTTTATGTAGATACATTTTGGTACTACACCTACATTATCGAAAACTAATACAGAGTTCTTTGCTAAGTTAGAAATTAGTTGTGTTGAAAATCATTTAATAAAACTGACATAATTTATATCATCATGATGGTCGCCCAATTTGGCACCAGAAGTAAACATTAATGCAGCATTAGAGATAAAGCTATTCTTATTCACTGCATGTACCATTACCAAACGTCTACCCTTAGGGACTAGTGTTTTTAAACCTTTTGTGCTATTGTCGGACCATTCTTTTGGCGTAGTGTGACTGCTGTGTACATTACATTCATCCATATATACGATTGGTCTGCCTTCCAATTTATAGCGAATCAAATGGTTCAGATAAACAATTCTTTTATAACGAATATCGTGAGATTCCATTAGAATTTTTCGTTTAACTGAAGTTTTTTGCCGCCTAGAAAGCAAATGCATATAATTACTATACGTGTATGGTTTAATAACTTACTTAAACCCATGCGCTTTATAACTCGACAAAGATTGGAAAGGCCACATTTAAGGTCTACGCCCGATTCCAGTATTTTTGTTTGTATATGTTTTAAAGCAGGTCGTCTCTTCTCCGTTATATAAAACTGATGTATTACAGAACGAACTGTTTCTCGATCACCTTCCGATAAAGTGCTTTTTTGCAAAACTCTTTACCGTTTGTTGCTCAAATCAGGAAAAGATGGGTCTTGATTTTCTTTTTACTCCTAACAATTCGTTTATATGTGCTCTGGAGCAGCAAGTAAGCATTCCTTAAAATTAGTTAAAGGAATAAGATGTGTCCTATTTACTGCTTCCCGCTTGCAAAATTCCAGCACATTCAGAACCATTTCTCGAGTGTGTTTATGTAAAACTTGCCCTTTAATTCCATAGGTATTTTTTGAAAGAGTTTTCATCTCTAGAATATTATCAATTCTTATCCTACGTAATAATAACTAACAATTTTGGTTGCGGTTAATGTATTTGGATTAAGATAGGTACTATTGGAATTATAATGCATATATTGACAAAATCCCAAAAACAATGGGTTTTAGTTCTGAAAAGAACTTGTTTTTATAGAAAATATAATAAGCAAAGCATAAAACAAAAAGAAACAGAAAGAAAACTATTAAAGCGCAAGAAATAAATATAGAATGTTAATATTACATATGTTAATTCACATTTAACATCAAATTATCTACGCCACTGAATTGCTGAACAAAAACGCCTATTTATAAATAACGGAATAATCTGACACCGTTTTAGCCGTGTGCATATGATGACGTACAGGCTCTTCTTAAATAAATTCCACTCTACCAAGGTAAGTTGTTGGCCTCCTAATTTTTCTCCGTAGTTCTTAATTTAAAAAAAAAACCGCTTACAATGGTCCGTGTGTTAGTGTTGGCCCGGGGCCCAATATAGCTAACAACGGCCTTGTATGATCACATGCAGTACGTCTTAACTGCCCCCCACCCCCTCCTCTATTCATTACATCATATTACATTATAATTTGAATAAGGACCGCTATGACTGCGGTCACGTCCCTAATGCCTTACCCGAAGGTACTACATTATGTTTAAACGCGAAATTAACGTGCTTCAAGTGTAATCTAACTTTCAAAATTAATCTATTCTAAATAAAAATCTAACAAACTGAAACAAAACTAAAGATAGGGTTTGAATAATGGAATCCCTAGCGTTGACTTTGGAGTGTGTCCTATCAACCAGACAAAAGCAAAATGAAAGGGGGAGGGTTCCGAAATACCAGATATCAGCTGCCAGCTCTGCTTACCGGTGCGACCTGAAGGGTCGTCTTAGAACTATCCAAATTTAGCTACCTATTAAAAAAATGGATTCAAGTTCTCTAAGCATTCGCCAAATATTTTAATAGTGAATCCAGCTATTTTGCCTATATTTGATCTATAGTCTAAAATCGTCCCCAGCTATTTCTGTCATTCCCTAACTTATTTATATTATTAATACAATCAATTACAATCTTATACTGCCACCAAAAATAGCAGCAGAACGTCAGAAAAAACAATTCAAGCTCCAAAATAATATAATACATGCAAAATAAATGTAAAATGAAATTTAAAATATAAATAAAAATAAAAATAATATGAATAATATGAATATATATTCTAACCAAAATCTAATATGCACGACAAACTCACACGCCACTAAAACAATCATTGTCAAACCTTAAACGCGCGTAATATCGGGAATAAATCAAAACATAAATAAATAATAACAAACTAAATCAGAAAATCCTCAATAATTTAAATCAGTAAAATAAATAAAGAAAATAAAATTGAGTTAAACCGCGCATCCCCCAGGATTTTTAAGTGATAGTAATTGTAGCAACCCCCCCGAACGTTTAGTGCATGCCCACCAGGACTTTAACAGTGCATATTCAACTCCCCTTAGAAGTAAGAAACAAATAGACGTAGGCAGACGACCAGATCCTCGAATGCTAGAGAAATTAATAACAAAGGAAAGAATAAAATTGTGGCGGCTGTACTTGGATAAGCATTGATCGGTAGTAATAAGCAGATTTTGAAATAATTTAACTAGCACGTTTTATGTGTAATGGTACTAGTCGATATAATGCTCATGCGAGTGCACCTGATAATTTATTTGTTTGATACTTCAGCTAAATGCTCTGTTACACGCTTATGCTTATAGATTTTATTTAACTATATATATATATATATATATATATATATATACATATATATATATACATATATATATATATATATATAAATTTAATTATTTAATAATTAAATTTAAATGTGTTTCATCATAGTCTAGTGATACAAGAAAAACAAGTAATAAAAATTGACGTACGCGTCTATAATAGATGCGGTATATAAAATTGTATGTTTGATACCAGTTTTGGTAGTTTCCGTTTCAAGTAAATGTACGGGGTTGTATGAACCATTGAGAAATGCTGAAACATACGGCCGAAACGTTTGGTAGAATTGTTATGTAAAAAAAAAATAAAGATGGCTTAGATTTGTATTGTTCGTATATATTTTTTGAAGTTAAATGACCTTAAAACCCAAGAAAATCATACATTTATATATATTTATATATATATATATATATATATATATATATATATATATAATGTAATGTTAGTAGGGGATAAAAGGGTTCTAAGGGTTGTTTTGTTGAAGGTAGTGTATGCCAAATAAAGTAAGCCAAATATCAGATCCCGTAATTAAAAATTTATGTTTGCCGTACTTTACAAACGTTAAAGTATTTGAAATATTAGTCAAAATGTAAGTGCCAAGACGTAAAAACGATGACTTGATGACGTGATAAAACACACAGTATTCAAGGTTTTACACTGAGTTGTATGTTGAATAAGCCATAGAACGTACATTTGCCAATCGAGAAACCGGATACGTCTGTAGAAATTACACTATTCACCACGCAGATCCAGGTTTATATGTGTAACATTTCGGCATTTATTTTACTAGAATCAACCTTTGGACAAACATGTAATATCAAAATTATAAGTAATAGCATTGTCAAATATGATTGAAGGGTTGTGCGATATTTAGGACCAATGATTGAATATTTATGTATGAAAAGGGAAAGTGCAAAAGACAAAGTATAAGGTATTAGTGACACGAACTTGGTGGGACGACGTTATTGGATGGTTTTGTATACAATGTAATAAAGAGTAGGCATATTTGTATTGTAATTATCACCTAGGAAAAGTAAACAAGGAGTCGATTTTAAATATTTTGTAATAAGACGTGTTTGTAAACTGCGCTAAATTGTTTGAATATTTTGAAGAATTAATAAATGAGTTTGAAAAGTGTACGAATTTAATTAATATAAAGGAAGAGTAAGGATAAGCAACAGTGAATAAAATAATTAATAGCAACGACGAGTGACGAGTTTAAGAGTGGAATTAGTGCGACAGCGAACCGGCGGAACATAAGTGGATATTGGAACGAGATTTATATAGGCAGAAGGCATCGAATAGGATTTATAAGCTTGAAGAAGATATTATTGGGATTGAATTGGATATGGTTTTATGTATAGCAGGGCATTGAGTGGTAAATAGAAGGAAGGATTAATTTGGAACGAGCGGATAAATAGAAGGAGTATTGATTTGGAACGAGCGGATTAAAAGGAGGAAGTATTGATTTGGAACGAGCGGATAAAGAAAGCAGTGATTTAGAACGAGAGGAGCAAGATTTAAAGACAGCATTGGAGTAGCAAGAGGATTCATACGAGATAAAGAAGATATAACACCGGAAAAATTAGCGCAGGGGAAGTAAATACAAAGGTTATTCAAAATTCTAAATTTGGGTCATATTTATTTTAGATTTGGGAGCATTAAAATTAAGTCAAAGATACCTGGCGTCTAGACAGCAGATTTTCATAGTGATAGTGCAAACCTTGTAAAGACGTATACGGCGAGTAGGATTTTGAGCCAGCATTCATAGAGGCCGACAACGAAGTATAGAACAGGTGAGTACTGTGTGATATAACGTCAAAGTCAGAAATTTTGTAATATTAATTAATTTGGCACAAGGCTACGTGGATCTTATATAAAATTTGGCATATACAAGTGTAAAATTATCAAAGGTACAAAAAACAAAAGGTAGTGCTGTTTGGTTGGTGCATTGCACATCTACTTACCACTGAACCCACGGTAAGTAGGTGGATACCCTGGGAAGAAAGAGTTTTCAAATAGTCGAGGCATATTTAACCCAGTTTTTGATTTATAAACCAACCAAACGTTGCTAAAGCACGTAACATAAAATAAATATTTGCACATTATAGAAAAATAATTAAATTAATATAAAAAGGCGCAACGGGGTGGAGCATAAGAAGGTTTTTTTTTTCTGTCCATCATCAATTATTCTCGCAAACATATTACATAATCTCACTTCAACCTGTCTATAATTACTTGCCCTTTTCACTCCTAATCCTGACTTATCTATATCATTTCCATTCCTATATTCCGAACTAACCGTAGGCACCACCCATAACTTATCTTTATCTAATATCCGAATCATTTCCATCTATATTCAATCCAAAATTCTCTATAAAATCCATTCCTAATATAAAATCTAACTGCAACCCCTTTGTTATCAAGAACCCTGCATCTCCTGCCTTTTTATTCCCTACAAATATCGGTACACGGATGACCCTATAAATCGTCGTTAGCTTTTTGTTCATTGCCGACCATAAATTAACCCCATCAATTGTTTCTATTCGTCCTTTTAAAAATTCTGCATGTTTTATCACCACATTTTCATTTACCAGCGACAACTGTGAACCACTATCAACTAAAGCAACATATAAACAATCTCTTAATCTAATATTAATAAACAACAAATTCTTTTTATTAACGGCATAATTATTCAACAACAAATCACTTAAACTATAACATAAATCTATATCTAACCCTAACAATTCTGTCTTCCAAAAATTGACGTTTTTTTTGGATCGTCGGTGCCTCGTGTACTTGTACCACCTCGATCTTGTCCGTGTCCTTTATCGCCGCGCTGGTCGTTATATGTTAGACGTTTATGTCCCTGTCAGTCCGGTTGTATCCGTCACGCGTTCCGCCTCCCGTCGTACGGTCGTCATCGTCGTTGTCGCCGTGCTGGTACCTATTTTGTCCTTTTAAAAATTCGTTTCCCCGGTATTCCCTATTGAAATACGGTCGTCGGTTTCCGTCGTGTCCCCAATAATTACGCTGTCCGTGGTTGAAACCGTCCTGTCGGTAGCTAGGTCTGTGTTCGTTGTGGTATACATGTCGTCGGTTTTCGTCCCTATAACCCCGATTCTGCTCCCAGTAAGTTCCACGCGTTTTTGCCTCCAGTGCCGTCGCTAAGTCGAAATTTCGCATTACTCCTAAAAATTCCCGCAGGGTTTTTACGTTCTGTACCACAACCACCTTTGTCACTTCTGGTTCCATGTGTCCCGCAAGTAGTAATACTATGTCGTCCTCGCCCAATTTCGGTGTCAGATGTTGTGCCTGGTTGTATTTGTCTATCGCGTATTCTTCAATTTTGTCTGTTAAGTCCGTTTGTGCTGTTCTAAATTCCGTCCTCAACTCGGCCATTTGGTTTGTTAATTCTGTTTGTAGTTCCGTGTGTGATTCAGCAATTGTGTTAGTTACATCCGTTTTTAAGTCCGTGTGTGCTGTCTTAATATCTGTCCGCGACTCTTGGATTTTGTCTATTAAGTCCGTTTGTGGTGTTTTAAAAACCGTCCGCCACTCTCCGATTTTGTTGATTAATTCCGTGTGTGAAGCTGCAATTTGGTTAGTTAAATCCGTATTTGACTCTACAATTTTGTCTTGCAAACTCATCAGAAATCGCATAATATCCTGGTATCCGACGGTTTCTGCTACCTTGACCTCCTGTACCGTCGCTTGGTCCGTCATCTCTGCTGCCTTTTTTTGAACTCCTCTTTCCTGAAAAAATATAAACTTACGGGCCCCACCTAACCTCGGTGTCCCGTATCCTACTACTATTTCTATCTAGCTATCTAGCTATTATCTAGCCCCACGTTGGGTTTGCCACCTACTTATGCTCCACCCCGTCGCGCCTTTTTATATTAATTTAATTATTTTTCTATAATGTGCAAATATTTATTTTATGTTACGTGCTTTAGCAACGTTTGGTTGGTTTATAAATCAAAAACTGGGTTAAATATGCCTCGACTATTTGAAAACTCTTTCTTCCCAGGGTATCCACCTACTTACCGTGGGTTCAGTGGTAAGCAGATGTGCAATGCACCAACCAAACAGCACTACCTTTTGTTTTTTGTACCTTTGATAATTTTACACTTGTATATGCCAAATTTTTATATAAGATCCACGTAGCCTTGTGCCAAATTAATTAATATTACAAAATTTCTGACTTTGACGTTATATCACACAGTACTCACCTGTTCTATACTTCGTTGTCGGCCTCTATGAATGCTGGCTCAAAATCCTACTCGCCGTATACGTCTTTACAAGGTTTGCACTATCACTATGAAAATCTGCTGTCTAGACGCCAGGTATCTTTGACTTAATTTTGATGCTCCCAAATCTAAAATAAATATGACCCAAATTTAGAATTTTGAATAACCTTTTGTATTTACTTCCCCTGCGCTAATTTTTCCGGTGTTATATCTTCTTTATCTCGTATGAATCCTCTTGCTACTCCAATGCTGTCTTTAAATCTTGCTCCTCTCGTTCTAAATCACTGCTTTCTTTATCCGCTCGTTCCAAATCAATACTTCCTCCTTTTAATCCGCTCGTTCCAAATCAATACTCCTTCTATTTATCCGCTCGTTCCAAATCAATCCTTCCTTCTATTTACCACTCAATGCCCTGCTATACATAAAACCATATCCAATTCAATCCCAATAATATCTTCTTCAAGCTTATAAATCCTATTCGATGCCTTCTGCCTATATAAATCTCGTTCCAATATCCACTTATGTTCCGCCGGTTCGCTGTCGCACTAATTCCACTCTTAAACTCGTCACTCGTCGTTGCTATTAATTATTTTATTCACTGTTGCTTATCCTTACTCTTCCTTTATATTAATTAAATTCGTACACTTTTCAAACTCATTTATTAATTCTTCAAAAATATTCAAACAATTTAGCGCAGTTTACAAACACGTCTTATTACAAAAATATTTAAAAATCGACTCCTTGTTTACTTTTCCTAGGTGATAATTACAATACAAATATGCCTATTCTTTATTACATTGTATACAAAAACCATCCAATAACGTCGTCCCACCAAGTTCGTGTCACTAATACCTTATACTTTGTCTTTTGCACTTTCCCTTTTCATACATAAAGGTTCAATCATTGGTCCTAAATATCGCACAACCCTTCAATCATATTTGACAATGCTATTACTTATAATTTTGATATTACATGTTTGTCCAAAGGTTGATTCTAGTAAAATAAATGCCGAAATGTTACACATATAAACCTGGATCTGCGTGGTGAATAGTGTAATTTCTACAGACGTATCCGGTTTCTCGATTGGCAAATGTACGTTCTATGGCTTATTCAACATACAACTCAGTGTAAAACCTTGAATACTGTGTGTTTTATCACGTCATCAAGTCATCGTTTTTACGTCTTGGCACTTACATTTTGACTAATATTTCAAATACTTTAACGTTTGTAAAGTACGGCAAACATAAATTTTAATTACGGGATCTGATATTTGGCTTACTTTATTTGGCATACACTACCTTCAACAAAACAACCCTTAGAACCCTTTTATCCCCTACTAACATTACATTATATATATATATATATATAAATATATATAAATGTATGATTTTCTTGGGTTTTAAGGTCATTTAACTTGAAAAAATATATACGAACAATACAAATCTAAGCCATCTTTATTTTTTTTTACATAACAATTCTACCAAACGTTTCGGCCGTATGTTCCAGCCTTTCTCAATGGTTCATACAACCCCGTACATTTACTTGAAACGGAAACTACCAAAACTGGTATCAAACATACAATTTTATATACCGCATCTATTATAGACGCGTACGTCAATTTTTATTACTTGTTTTTCTTGTATCACTAGACTATGATGAAACACATTTAAATTTAATTATTAAATAATTAAATTTATATATATATATATATATATATATATATATATATATATATATATATATATATATATATATATATATATATATATATATATATATATAGTTAAATAAAAATCTATAAGCATAAGCGTGTAACAGAGCATGTAGCTGAAGTATCAAACAAATAAATTATCAGGTGCACTCGCATGAGCATTATATCGACTAGTACCATTACACATAAAACGTGCTAGTTAAATTATTTCAAAATCTGCTTATTACTACCGATCAATGCTTATCCAAGTACAGCCGCCACAATTTTATTCTTTCCTTTGTTATTAATTTCTCTAGCATTCGAGGATCTGGTCGTCTGCCTACGTCTATTTGTTTCTTACTTCTAAGGGAGTTGAATATGCACTGTTAAAGTCCTGGTGGGCATGCACTAAACGTTCGGGGGGGTTGCTACAATTACTATCACTTAAAAATCCTGGGGGATGCGCGGTTTAACTCAATTTTATTTTCTTTATTTATTTTACTGATTTAAATTATTGAGGATTTTCTGATTTAGTTTGTTATTATTTATTTATGTTTTGATTTATTCCCGATATTACGCGCGTTTAAGGTTTGACAATGAGTGTTTTAGTGGCGTGTGAGTTTGTCGTGCATATTAGATTTTGGATAGAATCATAATTAATTAATTTTTTTTTAAATTTTTTTTAATTTTCTTTTTTTACAGGTTGTGGTTATACCATGCTCTTATCCACGACAGCTAATTTCATATCAGCTAAACCTCGATTTGCCGCCACGAGTGGGCAGTCGAAGAGCACGTGCTCTGCGCTTTCTGCGCCTTCACCGCATTCGCAGCGGTCGTTGTCGGTTAAACCGAATCTTTGCAAATACGCTTTCAGAGCGCCGTGCCCTGTCACCAGCTGTACCATTTTATGGTCGAGCTTCACCTCGATCTTATCTCTAGTTACAACGCTCAATATAAATTTGTGGGTCAACTTGCCCGTGGCAGCGTGGTTCAACCTCTCTTCCCATTGTCGGATTGACTTTTCGCGCAGCTTTCTTTTAATTAGAGACCTTGGTATCGACGAATGTGATATCCGAAAGTTGCCCGTCGCGGCCTTTTTAGCTAATTTATCAGCCCTATCGTTTCCTACGTTGCCATCGTGCGACCTAACCCAACAGAATTTTAAGCGTCGAAGCTCGAGCGCCGTATGCGCTATCCTTCAGACGTCCGCTTGGAGGTCTGTTGAGGTGTTCATGTTTGTTAAAGCCGTCAGCGCCGATTTACTATCACTGATTATATAATACTCGTCTCTGTTCGTATGGTTTATTCCGTAATAGATATCCTCTCGTATGACTACCAATTCGCACTGAAAGATAGTGCTCCAATTCGCGAGTTTGGTTTTAAACTGAAACAGAACTCTTTCCTGTTTATACACGACAAACGCCGCGCCTGCTTGCCCATCGTTCATACTCGAACCGTCGGTATAAATTCTGATATCCGTCGCGTCCACATCACCTTCAACAAACTTGATCCCTTTAATATCGGTCGGGTGCCCCAACTCTGATACAACCACCTTCTCCGAAACCTCCCTATTACCAAGATCAATATCTTCGATAATTTCGCGCCCTTTCCCTATATCTATTAATCTCCTATCCATAATCTCTCTAATGACATGATCGATAGGGAGAGTCCTACTGATCACCAGGACCGCCTCCGTGGAGGTAGTACTGTACGCCCTCGCCGCCTTTGCAGCGGTTATTCGTTGTGTGCTCGTCAATTGACGCATTCCCCGGATTTTATAACCTTCCGCCCACACAGATGCTGCGTACAGCATTGCCGGCTCTATTGCTCCGGCATAGACCGCTCTCAACGATTCGCCCCAATTTATTTTCGCCGCCGCCATTATTTTATTTGATAATTTGCCGCCTTTACTTTATACGTATTGCACGTGTGCTTTCCAATTTAATTTATCGTCTATTTTGACACCGAGGTACGTGATGACGTCTTTGAACGGGATTTTCTCCCCTTCTAGCTCTAACCTAGGGGGTCGCTGTCCCGGTTTCGTCCCGAAATATAGTACCATCTCTGTTTGACGTGTTAAATTTCAATTTTACCTCCCGAGACCATTCGTGTAATTCATTTAGCGCCTTGTTTGGTTTTGTTCGCATGTCCATTAATAATCGCATTCTGATAATTAAAAGCGTGTCATCCTCAAACCCAACGATTGAGCATCCTGCTGACAACTTGACCCTAAAAATGCTTTCCTACAACAACTTCCAAAAAGTAGGACCAGCGCTTTACCCCTGCGGGCACCCCCTTTCCACCTCGCGCGACAACATCATATTACAGCGTACATCAACAGAAAGAAGGTACGTCACAATGCGAATGAAATGGCCAAAGATAAATAACTGTCTTTGAACGTGAAAACACCACGAGGTCCATAACTTTTCAGAGGAAATTTATGATCTCAGCAAATTTGTTGCACTACAACTAATATAATAACGAAGCATGTCACATACACTACATACTATGCAACATTTAAAACACAGTATTGAGCATTTGTAAATATAGACCTATTACGGCATATATCAACAAAAATGAAAGAAAGTCACAAGACGGAATTGACGATTTAACAAAAGTCAATGACGATTTAAACTTAGTAACACCACGAATCAATAACTTTCCGGAGGAAGCACTATGATGCATTCAGAATACTTGCACTACAACTAATATGATGACATAATGTGTCTCAATAGCGCTTGTATGCAACTTTAAAACACCAATGTAGATTGCTAGATTGCTCATATTACAGCATGTCTGAAAAATTGTAGATTACGATACAGTGTCGATGATCTGGCCAAAGGTACACGAGAACACCTACATTTTGTAGCGTAACGAGACGAATGATTTCCATAATGTCACTCTCTGAGGAGACAAGAAGAAGCTAAATATACTCTAATTGTGTTTATATTTTTGAACATGAAGTTTAGTAATTTTTAACACGGTGCGGTGCTTAAAACCGTGTTTTCGACCTTGTAGTGCGCGAACTTTAACAGAGTGCCAAAACTGACACAAATACGATATGAAACAGAAATTCTACCGCCACTTTTGCAGATTAATTTAAAAGTCTGGTTTGACGAAACTTTTAGTTACCACGTATTTGAGCAGTAAATTAGTTTTTATTATGTATACGTAACGAATTGTATTTATTGGTGTAAATATTGTAAATAAGGTACAAAATTATTGTTTAATCAGGCTTATTCAAGAATATATAAATAATAGTAGGAGGAATTAACCAATTCTGAAAAGAAAAAAACTCCCTTTTAAATAACATTGTCATCTTAAATTTGACTCCCATAAGCAATACACATGCAAAAAATTGCATAAATCTGATATTTTGCACAATAGTTTTCTTCGACTAAGCATCTTTTGGCGAAAATCGCAAATAATTTCAACATTTGCAGCGAATTCGCACACTTAGTAGCAAAAATCTGCACAATAGTTTTCTTCAACTAAGCAATTTCTAGCCCCAGGCATGGCTAATTTAATTAAATTCTAATTTACGCAATTATTCGCACATCGGCGAGGGGTCAGCACCCCGATCTGGCACGGATCTTGTTCTCATCTGGACCATCTACCCTTTAATCGGCAAATATTCGCCTAAATCTGCACAATAGTTTTCTTCAAGTAAGCATTTTATAGCTCCAGGCATGGCTCGTGCTAGTCATCATAAAATTTGACTCCCATAAGCAATACACAGGCAAAAAATTGCGCAATAGTCATCATAAATTTGACTCCCATAAGCAATACACAGGCAAAAATTGCACAAATCTGATATTTGCACAATAGTTTTCTTCGACTAAGTATCTTTTGTCGGCGCCCTGATCTGGACCGTGGGACCCCCGGCATCCTTCCCCAGGACCGCCGGATAGGCAAATTCTTCCGCTAATTATTTAATCTTTTAAACTAGCTAGTCATCATAAATTTGACTCCCATAAGCAATACACATGCAAAATTGCGCTAATTTATTTAATCTTTTAAACTAATCTAATACATAACTAGATTAATCCATTAACCCTAATGCAATCTTTTGCAAATTAAATTTTATTTACCACAATCCACCGTCGGGGGCCCTGAGTCAGATAGGCAAATTCTTCCGGATTAAGCTGATTAAGAGTTAATTTAATTACATCAATTAATTATTTATTTATTAAAGAATTACATAATAAAAATACAAAGTCATCTTAAATTTGACTCCCATATAACAATATGCATAACAATTTCTAAATTTGCCTTAATCATGGCTTGGGATGCAGAGATGATTAAGAGTCAATATAATTACATCAATAAACTAATCTAATACATAAATAGATTAATCCATTAACCCTAATGCTATCTTTTGCAAATTAAATTCTTATTTGCCACAATCCACCGTCAGGGGCCCCGACAGGGCACCAGATAGGCAAATTCTTCCGGATTAAGCTGATTAAGAGTCAATATAATTACATCAATTAATTATTAAAGAATTACATAATAAAAATACAAAGTCATCTTAAATTTGACTCCCATATAACAATATGCATGACAATTTCTAAATTTACCTTAATCATGGCTTGGGATGCAGAGATGATTAAGAGTCAATTAATTACATCAATTATTTATTAAAGAATTACATAATAAAAATACAAAGTCATCTTTAAAATTACAGACGCCAACATTTTGCAATAAGCGCAAACAATCGGTTACCATTCTTGCCACACAGGTTTAACACTATATCATTTAGCACAAATTTGTATTTTATATAATCCAAGTTTACAATAAGTATTTTTGCATGCATTTCGCACAAACATTTATGAAATGCAACTTTAGGCCTTCTTCTATCACCAGTACCAATTAGCAGGCCAATAAACTAAAAGACAGGTATCCGTTTATCAGCAAATAGGCGTTCAAACACAAGCAAATTATTTTTTGATTCAACCAGCTCTTAGTGGGAGAGGGGAAAAAAACTTACAGCTTATAAATGTATTATTATTAACAACCCATTGGAAAATAACAATAAGCGGTAATACTGTTTATTCGGTATAATAATCATTAATAGCATAAATTTGCATGCGGTTAAGATACATAGATCGAACAAAAAATTCTGCAAAATGACAAAATGTTAATTTTCAGTCTAATTCGAAGTCTATGTTCACTGTTGCACCGACTTTACCCCTGCTAATCATATAAACTTTTTCTTACTATCAATTAGCTCGCTGAAGGTTTTATGCCATCAAGTTTTAAGTAGTTGAAAAAGCGCTCTGGTAAAACACAAAAATCATCGCTTTCAACAATAGCACGATCCCCATACTTTGTTGACACAGGCCTGACTCCTAAGACACGATATTTTCTATCTGTGATAAGCTCCGAAGCACTTATCGTAGTTTTACACTTCATAACAGCATTTAATTTTGCAAAATCTATCGTTCTTCTGAAGTTGAAACAGATATTTTGAACTAGAAACCCCTAGACCAATACTTATATGAATCGACGGATCCTTTCCAATCAACATAAATCCTGTTATAAAAAACACGACCGTCGACTTTGATACCCTTTCACCGAACGCAGTACTTTCATATTGTTTATGGTAAATTCGGAAATGTTTCTTAACCTAAAGGTATTTTTTGATGAGGTTACATTAAATCGCGATAATTACGTGGTTTTAAATAGAGGTATTGCCAAACTAAAGCTGCTAAAAATACATATTGCAAAACAGTCTTTGAGAAGGATTCGTACTTTAGATATGCGTAAATAAAATTCAAACTGTAACAATATCTAAACCAAAACACGCTCCATATTTAAAATGAAATCTTTTACGCGAAAACGCTATGGTAATTACATCACATCCTGATTTTTCCCATTTTCATTAACGCTTCAACAGGATGGAATTTGTAAAAATTAGAAGCAGCGTGTTTATTGGAACAGAAACTCGACCTGCCCCCAAATTATATTAAACCTGATTATATTATATGTCATAATTCGAAGAAAATTATATTCATGCAAAAATTATAGAAATTACATTTACAGTATTTTTAAATGATTGTAATTATGCCAAATCGCCATAAATAAAACCAATAGACTCATTTTAGCAATATTCTACGTCATTAGAATGTAAACAACATAACTGGAAAAAATTTGTTGACCGAAACAAATTCCTTTCATACTTATGATACATTACTTGTTAGATATAAATTTGGAAATGTTCGCATTAACAATAACATTTTACATAGAAATGGATTTTAATTGATGCAATTCGAAGTAAATATGTTACAAACGCAAATACGTTATTTTAGCCAAGTAAAATGGATACAAGTCCTTAATAAAATACGACTTACAAAATAAAAACATTTTTCAAAGCCTTAAAATAAATTTACAGATTTAATAGTCTTTTAAGTGTTTATGAATACAATTTTAGTTTATCAGTCTAACATGCTTTTTATTTTTAAACTTTATACTTATTGGTAATTCGCGAAAAAATATTACCCAAGAAATGGATTTAATTACGGAAATATCCATAAAACAAATAATAAATAACGTCTTCGACCTTATTAAAATGTAATATAATTAATAGATGGTAATTTGTTGGGAAGCTCTATGTATGCATTACGATACATTACTCGTAGAACTGAATTGGGAAAATTTACAGATTTTCTATAATATTTACGTAGAAAGGAGCGTTAAACGCGGTGTTATTTATAATACAATAGCATATTATGCAAAATCTGAAAACCACAAATTTTCTGCAATACGTTAACAAGCATGAGTTATCAATGTTTATTTATTTTCAGATTAATTATACGTCCTCGTTAAAAGCACTGAGCAATGTCATAGTCATTTACACTTATTAGAATGTGAGTGGAATATTTTGGATGACAGAAACACAAAACCCATTCTATGCATTACGATACATTACTCGTAGAACCGAATTGGAAAAATTTACAGATTTTCAGCATATTATGCAAAATCCGAAAACCACAAATTTTCTGCAAACGATGACGAGCGAGCGTGAGTTATCAATGTTTATTTATTTTCATGCTAATTATACGTCCTCATGTCAAGTTCAAAGCATCGTTAATGAAATTTTTATTACAGTTCATTTAAAATGTTGATACAGGCAATTTCCTGCAATCGAGTGGTATAACAAGATCAATTAGTACGTCATTTTTAAAGTATTCTCTTTATTAGTCCTAAGGCATTTGTAAAACAACGCCGCATCAAATCCTGATAATTACGTGGGTTTAAATAGAGGTATTGCCAAACTAAAGCTGCTAAAATACATATTGCAAACAGGCTTTGAGAAGGATTCGTACTTTAGATATATGCGTAAATAAAATTCGAACTGTAACAATATCTAAACCAAAAACGCTCCATATTTAAAATGAAATCTTTCACTTGAAAATGCCATGGTAATTACAAACGACATTTCATCATCTATTTACATCGTTATAACATCCGGATTTTCCAAATCATAGTTTAAAATCTTGTTTAATTTGGTGAATGTAAAACTAATTAAAAAAATCCTGGGTTGTAATGTATATAAATGCGAGAAAACGGAAGTCTAAATCAGTGCAGTTACCGGTTTATCTAAGTAAAACGCGAAATATTTGTTTACCATCGTCCAGTTTGAATCTGAAAGGGTAAGTACATTTTTGTTTTAGAGTATTTAATATACCGCTTGAAAATATATAGCATTTTATTTGCTTGAATTAAATACTAATCTGAAAAACGTATCATTTTCTCTGCATGTTCTAAACCGCAATTAAACGGCTCCTAGTACAATAATTTTAGCAATATATCGCAACAGCAGGCCGGGTAGCCAAGAAAACATAGATTTTGTAAAAATCATTTGAATGGGGTAGACAGCGACCCAACGATTAAGTATATTTTTGCTATAAATAGTACCTGTATATGGAACCGTTTATGTAACAAACATCATCACCCGCGTCCTTATAGCTAACAAAGTTGCGAATCTTGAACAGTTTCGTATTACAAATTTGAAGCAGTACGAAAAGATGGTTAATCTAACCAGTGTTTATTGCAGTTGACAGGGTTTAGTATCCTTGGAAGAAGTCAGTAACAAAATCTATTACACATACCGCGAGGAGGCTCGACACCATATGCCAAAACGAAACGGTTCTTCTGAAACGAGTTGTTTAATTTTCTTTATAGGCGCGCCCATGTCTGCTTAACGTTCTTCTGGGGTATACCATATAACCTACTTGCAGAGTTAACACTTATACCCTTTTGTATTTCACTAACTGCTTTCTCCAAAGGTTCCTTGGTGCACATCTTTCAAATATAAGTTTAAACTGATTCAAATTGAAAATAATATTCCATTCCCTTATATACCAGCATGGGTAGAGGTGTGCACGCGCAGGGGTGCGCATGGGCAGGAGTGTGCACGCGCAGGGGTGCGCATGGGCAGGGGTGCGCATGGGCAGGGGTGCGCGCGCGCAGGGGTGCGCATGGGCACAGGCGTGCTTAGGTGTACACCGGAGTACGTGAGAAACTGTCTTGGATTGCTAAAAAAATCTTATTAATATTAAAACAACATAGATTTTATACAATTTTATAAAAAATATACGCAAAATATTTAACTGTGATTAAATCTATTAACATTTTCCGTAAACGGATTATATTCAAACATGGAGTCATGTATAATTAATGCATAAACCCTCATCGACGATTCAAAATTTCTTGAAGCTTCTAATTCCATTCTTACATCGAGCAACTAAACCATCCATCTCGGAATATGGTATCAGGCTTCCACCCGGTATGTGTAATAGATTTTTGTTTCTGATTCATCCATGGATACAAGTCCTTAATAAAATACGACTTACAAAATAAAAAAACATTTTCAAAGCCTTAAAAACAAATTTGACAAATTTAATAGTCTTTTAGGTGTTTATGAATACAATTTTAGTTATCAGTCTAACATGCTTTTAATTTTAATTTTATACTTATTAATATCTATTAATAAACTAAACATTAAACGCAGTACTTCTCTTTTATGAGGCTGTAGTGGAGCATGCACTGTGGTATCCGGAATCTTCGGAAAAAGACTCTTTCTCAAACATTTGTGCTAGCGATGGTGCCCCGATTACATCGTCGGTGTATTGTTCGGGGTGACATGTAATTATTTCCAGAATTGTATGATAATTTGCCTTGGTGCAGTCATCAAATAGATAGCGACTTGCGATAAGTTTGCTTTTTATTAAAATTGTATTTCGTTCATCATCTGTCACCTCGATATTTCCTCCACGATATGCATTTATTATATCACCAATAAACGCCTCGTAAAATGTCGAAAAGCCTCGACTATTCAACCCTCGCAGCTTGTAGCTTATTACCTCGCTCATCCTGAATATCTTAAATACTTCGCTTTGATTCAAAACAATGACATTTCGCCCTCTCGCAATTTCCATATTAAACAAATCCTCTTCATGCAAATCATTTCCTACTAATGCGCTTTTGACGTTCGATGTAATGGTTGTCAGTTTCAATTTAAACCCATAAGCCAGTTGTAATTCTACATCATCTATTCCATCGCTGAAACCATTTTGCATAGCATTCTTTGCATCTCGTGCAAATTCTCTAACTCTAAATTCAACTTGAAAGCTACATAAATCGGACCAACCATTATACCCCATTTTCATTCCAACATTTCCGCATATACATCTAACACAATCAATTTGTATGACTGGTTGTAGACCACCATGTAAATCAAATCCTACTTCCAGTAAGTGAGGGTGAGATCGCTTCCATCCGCTTAAGGGGTAGTCAGTCTTGCCTACCAGGGTGTTTGGGTTTAATTGTGGCACATCACTTGTTACATCAACACCCGCGAAATCCATGACTTTAACTTGAATAGTTCGAAGATATTTCGCAAACTGAATTTTTAGCTTTACATTTCCCGTCTTATATATTGAGTGGTGGAGGTCATGCCCCGATCAATTTTGAACTGTTTAAGTCGATCGACAGATTTAACTAGTGGTATTAAGTGCAAGTCTTTACAGGAAAAAACATAGCCCAAGGCATAATTAATTATATTATCGCGGGTTTTCCTGAGTTTGTCATTGACATACAAGTATTTGGAAAGTATACGCGAACTCAAAGTCCAACTTGTTTAACATTTGATTAGGCGCTCAAATTAATCGTGTTAGGGGTAATATGACCACATGACCACATGACCACATGACCATATGACCACATGGCCATATGACCGCGCGAACCGTGACTATATAACCCATGATGCGCAATTTATAGGCATACTATCGTTGACATCTTACAGTACACCTCGGTTTAAACCTATAAAAGCGAATTAATTGTAATAATTAAATTCTTTTCGTTTTGAGATTGCTAACATTTTATTTTTCAGAAATAATGGATTCTAAAAAGGTTTTCGCATGCAGCGGTTGTAACGCAACTTTTACTAGAAAAAATAATATTAAACGCCATTATGAGAAACAGCATAAAACAACTAATCGTTTAACATCAAGTCAACCTTCAACGTCAGGGGTTAAACGCCGAGCAGATGTAAAACCTGTTGAGTCGGCCGTGAAACGCACTAGAGTTGGGCCTGTTGTTAAACGGTGCGATGTTTGTGACATAGATATGCCTAGACATTTGTTTGCAGCTCATCTGAACACCAATTTACACAAAAATGCTGCAAGCCGACCTGTAGGTGGTGATAATGTTGTGCAGATAATATCCTCTGCATTCAAAACACGTATTGCAACTTACAGATTGCAAAATGTGAATGCTACTGACAGCATCCTGCTGTTTCTGAACAAGAATCTTGAGCAGTTTGCACGCTTGGTTAGCGATAAACTACAAGTCCATACAGCATTTAAAATCAATTGCCAGCTGTATGGGCTTTATGTGAAAATGGTTGGTGGGCAAGACATTAAAAGTTTTAACACTAAGAACGTGGTTGTCACCCGGTCCACCGATCTGAGTCATGCATACCAAAAACTATCCGAGGTGCTAAAAAACAAAATCTGAAGAGTTCCAGCATCGGGATTCGGGATGGTCTATTCAGCGTGTGCTGTACCTGGATATTAATATTAGCAAGTACTCACCCTTGCATGGATCATCCTACATCACTCTACCTAAGAGGATCAGAGATAAAAAAGCCGTCATTAACATCAAGAATCCTGACTCAGCCTGTTTCGCCTGGTCTATTACGGCCGCTATCAACCCCATAGTAGTTAATAATCCTAGTGTCATATCAGCATACCCGCACTACAGCACGCTACTTAATTTTGATGGGCAAAATTTTCCCATGCCCATTAACAATATTCCGCGGTTTGAGGACTTAAACGACATCAGCGTAAATGTGTTTGGTGTTGAAGGCAAATCCATTGAGGGCCCATTGCATTTTACAGCTAGAAAACGAGCTAGGCATGTCAACCTTTTGTTTAACCAGGCTGGTGATAAATCTCACTATTGTTGGATAAGGAATTTAGGTAGGCTAGTAAGCAAACAGCTGTCAACAGATAGCCATTACAGATGGATTTGCGATGGGTGTCTTATCTTTTTTAAAACTGGGAACCAGTTGCGGCAACATTGCGAACATGATTGTGGTCATGTGGCTACAAACATGCCTAATGTTGCCAACAATCTTCTTAAATTTAAAAACATTCATAAACAGTTGCGCGTGCCCTTCGCCATTTACGCTGATTTTGAGGCGGTACTCAAACCGATTAGTTCTGTCATGCAAGATTCGCAATCCTCTTATACCAACAAAGTCCAACGGCACGATCCATTCAGTTTTGCGTACTATGTTAAATGTTCGTTTGATGAGAGTCTGAGCAAATTCGAAACATACAGAGGACTTGACGCTGCCCACGTATTCATGTTGAAGCTTCGGCAGGATGCACGAAGATTGGGCAAAATACTTAAGACGAATGTACCGATGACACCACTGAATTGTTTTGAGAAAATTTTATTCGACCAGTCACCTGATTGCGGAATTTGCAAAAAACCTCTTGGGGACGACAAAGTGTCGGATCATTGCCATCTCACAGGAAAGTTTCGCTTTCCAGCACATTCACGGTGTAATATTCAGTATAAGGTGCCAAGCTTTATACCTGTGATATTGCACAATCTGAGTGGTTATGATTCACACTTTATAGTACGCGAACTTGGATGTGATTCCGAAAGTGTTAAAGTTATTGCCAACAGTTCTGAACGATTTATTTCTTTTTCGACATTTGTTAGACTGCCTGACGATGACGATGATAACGAAGACGGCTTTAACAATAACGACTTTGACAATGACGATATTGATATTGATGACGCTGAACAATGTGGTAAACGTTGTGTACAACTACGTTTTATGGATTCCTTTAGGTTTATGGCTTCCTCGCTGGACAATTTGGCAAAGAATTTGGAGTCTTCACAGTTTATGGAGGTACGCCGGCATTTCCCCAATAAACTAGATAGTTCATTATTAACTAAGAAAGGCGTATTTCCATATAACTATGTCACAGATATATCTGTGTTAGATGAAGAATCTTTGCCGGTAAAGGACGCTTTTTACAATACTTTGACAACATCTGGTATCAGCGAGGAAGAATACCAGCACGCCAAAACCGTTTGGAATCACTTTAACATACGGACACTAGGACAATACAGCGACTTATACTTGAAAACTGATGTTCTGCTGTTGGCAGATATATTTGAAAATTTTAGAAATGTTTGCATCACTACATATGACTTAGATCCATGTCAATACTTGACAGCTCCTTCGCTAAGCTTTAATGCAATGTTAAAGTACACAGAGATACGTTTAGAGTTGCTGACAGATATTGACATGCATCATTTTATAAAGAATGGTATACGGGGTGGGTTGGTGCAATGCAGCGATAGGTTAGCCAGTGCTAATAACAAGTATATGGATGATTTCAATCCAAACGAATCGTCATCATTCTTGGTATACTTGGATGCCAACAATTTGTACGGGTGGGCCATGTCTCAGTATCTACCCAAAGGCGGTTTCAGGTGGTTGGATGAACAAGGTATAGACTTTGTTCGTCAAAACCTTATGAGTATTCCCACCACAAACAATCAGGGGTATATACTGAGCGTTGATATGGAGTATCCAGAATCTTTGCATGACGAACACAATGATCTACCGTTTTGCCCTGAAGTAGGAAATCGCACTACACCAGTTCTAAAACACCCAAGTTACTTGCAACGCTTTGCAACAAGAGACAGTACACGATACACTACAGAAACCTTCAACAATGTCTACGCAATGGACTAAAGCTGACAGCCGTTCATCGTGTATTACAATTTGATCAATCTCCGTGGTTAGAACCGTACATTAACTTGAACACAAGTCTCCGCGCTCGGGCACAGAATACTTTCGAAAAAAACTTTTTCAAGTTGATGAACAACTCAATTTTCGGAAAAACCATGGAGAATGTGGACAAGCGCGTTGACATTAAAATTGTAACCCGATGGGTCTCTGATGGCAAAAGTTGTGTGCAAGTAACTTGATTGCTAAACCTAATTTTAAGAATTGTACCACTTTAGGAGAAAATTTGGCAATCATACAGATGAATCGCGTTAAAGTTGTTTATGATAAGCCTATATATGCCGGCTTTGCGGTGTTGGACTTATCGAAAAGTCATATGTACGACTTTCATTATAGCGTAATGAAGCCTCTGTATGGATCCAAATTGTCTCTTCTTTACACCGACACTGACAGCTTTATATATAGGGTTGAAACGGTAGATTTTACGCTGACATTTACAAACACATCGACTTTTTTGACACTAGCGACTATTCCCCGGACAATAAGTACGGTATTCCTTTGGTCAATAAGAAAGTGCTCGGTAAATTTAAAGATGAGTGTAATGGTGACTTACTTCTAGAATTTATCGGTACACGGGCAAAATCATACTGTATCGTAACGGAAAAGGATGTGATTAAAAAGATCAAAGGAATATCGCGCTGTGTAGTGAATAAGTATATTACTGTAGATGACTTTAAGGACGTTGTGACTAATATTAGTACGCCCCTTATGCGTACGATGTTGTGTATACGAAGTGACAAACACCAATTGTATACACAGCAAGTGAACAAGATCAGTCTGTCTGGGGAGGAAGATAAACGGTTTGTGATTCCCAACAGTACGCGTACGTATGCGTGGGGCATAAAGACATAGACAAATATTATTTTACATAGTATTTAAGTAAATATTTGTACAAACTTTTAAGTATTTGTTGTTATTAGGTAAGTATAGAATAAGTATTTTTAAACTGTACCATATTATTTGGGGTAATGTGCGCCTATTATCATTAGGCTAAGCAATTTTGTGAATTTGAAGTACTATTGTTATTAATCTAAGCATAGAATAGGCGTTCAGACAAATCTATCTATCAATTATTGTCTTGTTTTAAACATGGAATTGTTATTAAGTTAAGTGTTTTATGTATTGTCGTTAGAATAAGTGATATTTACACATCACTAATTATGTTTTTTTCACGTTTTTAGTTGATGTTCTGTTGCTTGGACAAAGTGCTGATTGGACTTAGCCCTGGCGAGTAGAAGTAAAAGGATGTATTTTCTCATTGTTGTAGTGGACTAGGCGCTCAAGGTATATATTAGAGACACTAATATTTTTCTAAATCAATTGATGTCATCTTTATGCAATGTCACTGATACATATCTCAGTGGATACCACATTAAAAAAGTGCTTCTAGTACACTACCTCATGGGTGATGTGGAAAAGTGTACGCAAATAATAAATACATCTATGCTTAACATATTACTAACATTTTTCTCTGTTTTAGACCATACACAATTTTTCGTTTGGCATAAAGGATGCTCTAGGCTGAAATATGGCATATTAATTTCTTTTGCAAATGGATAATTTTTACTTAATGCTGTAATTGTATGTATTGTACTATTAATGTATTGTATATCGAATAAACTGTATAAACTATTAATTACATTTCGTTACATTCTAAAAAATATGGTTAGTGCTATAAACGTAATAATGAACTCAAAATGATAGTTTGCAAATGCTGTTAAGTCATCCCTAAATTATTTGCAAGCGTTTGCATTAGGTTTAAATGGATGCGAAAACTTGTACCACAATATTCATTAAATACACCTCTAGAATGGTTATAGATATATATTAACTACATCATTATCCAAACTAATGTTTTCGCTTTGAGCTAGAACTGTATTTTATTACGCGTGAAACCTGTCTTTAACAGAAACGTATTAACAAATAAAATTGTTTTGCATATGACACATTGCCATTCAACAATATGTTTATGCAAATTTTTTTACACTAAAAATACTTTATCCACAAGCAGGTTATTAAGCCTAGTAATTATACTGGTGATAGAAGAAGACCTAAAGCTGCATTTCATAAATGTTTGTGCGAAATGCATGCAAAAATACTTATTGTAAACTTGGATTATATAAAATACAAGTTTGTGCTAAAAGATATAGTGTTAAACCTGTGTGGCAAAGAATGGTAACCGATTGTTTGCGCTAATTGCGAAATGTTGGCGTCTGTAATTTTAAAGACGACTTTGTATTTTTATTATGTAATTCTTTAATAAATAAATAATTAATTGATGTAATTATATTGACTCTTAATCAGCTTAATCCGGAAGAATTTGCCTATCTGGTGCCCCTGTCGGGGCCCCGACGGTGGATTGTGGCAAATAAGAATTTAATTTGCAAAAGATAGCATTAGGGTTAATGGATTAATCTAGTTATGTATTAGATTAGTTTATTGATGTAATTATATTGACTCTTAATCATCTCTGCATCCCAAGCCATGATTAAGGCAAATTTAGAAATTGTTATGCATATTGTTATATGGGAGTCAAATTTAAGATGACTTTGTATTTTTATTATGTAATTCTTTAATAAATAAATAATTAATTGATGTAATTAAATTAACTCTTAATCAGCTTAATCCGGAAGAATTTGCCTATCTGACTCGGGGGCGCCCGACGGTGGATTGTGGTAAATAAAAATTTAATTTGCAAAAGATTGCATTAGGGTTAATGGATTAATCTAGTTATGTATTAGATTAGTTTAAAAGATTAAATAAATTAGCGCAATTTTGCATGTGTATTGCTTATGGAGTCAAATTTATGATGACTAGCTAGTTTAAAAGATTAAATAATTAGCGGAAGAATTTGCCTATCCGGCGGCCCTGGGGAAGGATGCCGGGGGTCCGACGGTCCAGATCAGGGCGCCGACAAAAGATACTTAGTCGAAGAAAACTATTGTGCAAATATCAGATTTGTGCAATTTTTGCCTGTGTATTGCTTATGGGAGTCAAATTTATGATGACTATTGCGCAATTTTTTGCCTGTGTATTGCTTATGGGAGTCAAATTTTATGATGACTAGCACGAGCCATGCCTGGAGCTATAAAATGCTTACTTGAAGAAAACTATTGTGCAAATTTAGGCGAATATTTGCCGATTAAAGGGTAGATGGTCCAGATGAGAACAAGATCCGTGCCAGATCGGGTGCTGACCCTCGCCGATGTGCGAATAATTGCGTAAATTAGAATTTAATTAAATTAGCCATGCCTGGGGCTAGAAATTGCTTAGTTGAAGAAAACTATTGTGCAGATTTTTGCTACTAAGTGTGCGAATTCGCTGCAAATGTTGAAATTATTTGCGATTTTCGCCAAAAGATGCTTAGTCGAAGAAAACTATTGTGCAAAATATCAGATTTATGCAATTTTTTGCATGTGTATTGCTTATGGGAGTCAAATTTAAGATGACAATGTTATTTAAATGGGAGCTTTTTTCTTTTCAGAATTGGTTAATTCCTCCTACTAATAATGAATTTGCTCGTAATTCTGTTCACTTTCTAAAAATTCTTAGCGTTCTAACAGGTAGCTGTTAGGGTTCGATTACACTGTGCCTTTGATTTCTACGGAATGATATACTTTATTAGGGGTATCGCATTTACGCTAACTAGTACGAAGGTGTTTTTTTAGCTAAACGCATTTCACATTTCTGGGAAAGCGCAAATGGCAATTTTTTAAGCACTACCTGTGCTTATGAAAAACTGTGTAGAAATTTTAGATCTAACGGTTTTGAAGTACAATACCTTCAGTATGGCCTTTTAAATTAGCTTTGCGAGCAAAATCTGTCAACGTTTTCAATTGCATTTGAAATTTGCTATTTATATATAATCGGCTGATATTAATCTGCTTAAGCTAAAACTTCATTAACCCTACCTAGTAATTTACCATGAGCATGCTATTGAATTTTTTTAATTCCACAAATTATGTTGGAAAGTCCTACGTAACTTTATCAAAACAGAACAATCTTGACAGCTTTCATGCTTGTAAAAAGTTTTGTGTTTAATAATTTGGTTAGATAAACCCACCTCGGCGAGAACAAAATGTTACTTCGATTGGAAATTACACTACATTAGACCTTTTCAAAGTCACATTTTATTTAAATTAGTTGGCGACCAAGTTAATCTGTTAAAATTGTACATTTAGACGAACATCCAATGTCGTGTGGGGAGAGATAAAAGCTTGAGAAGGAAACGGTAATTCAATTAATGGATTGAAACATTTGCATTGTTTTGTCAGGGCAATATCAGTGGTTTTAACTTTCAAATTATGGTGCGCCTAAATAGGTGAACTGACAATTTGGAGTTTCGAGATGTAAAAATAAAAACTAGTTCTGTAACCAACATTAGATAAATAATAAGTGCGACGTATTTAGACAGTTTCATACTAAATACTAATAAAGTCGGTGTTTTGCCTACTTTCGCAAGCGGCATTATCAGAACTGAGCATGTACATGGTCACACCCCTAATTAAGCAAAATTGGTGTCTGTAGCAACGTATTTGTCTTTAGGACGAGCAGATCCACACTTCCTATCTAACTTAAAAACCGTGTAGCAAAGTAGCTGAAGAACAACGAGTCATTGCCGGGTTATATAGGCATCATTACTTGCAGCATACGTAAATAATGCAACCTGTTGGTTATTGCAATTATCTTTGGATAAAAGTTACTGATCAAGCTCCGTCGCATTAAGCGCTACATTCCGTATAGAAAGAAGTTAGTAACCATCATCTCCGTTAATGCTGTTGAGATTCATATTAATTTTTCGCAGTTTCTCTAGTTTTACTACTGTAGAAAACCTACAACTGACCACTAAGAATTTTCTGACAAAAGTAATGTGATTAAAAATCGACATCAAACATTAAGTTTGGACTTTATTTATAGACAAAAATACATAACAAAATCTTTTCGTACTAAATGTAATAATAATATATCAACCACACGTAAAACATAAAACTTAAAACGAAACATTTTGTTAGCAATTAGATATTTAAATAAGTTAGCGATTCTGACACTAATTTAACGTAACAAAGCATTTTGCCTTAACCGCGGCTATGATCCTTTGAGGTATGGAACGCACTAGCTTTTGATATTCATCTTTCAAAAAATCATTTCAAATTTCTTGCAGTTTAGTCCGTAAATCCACCACCATCATTTGGTGATCTTCACCAAGATACTTTGTCATTTTGTGGTAGTGGACTCTTGGACAGACAATCCTGAGCGGTTGAATTATTATCTTTGAACCATTTCAAAGTTCATCTTAACTGTCTGGCATGATGCGCCATCCTGTCAAAAAATTGCCATCAGTAAGCAATTTCTCCGTCCTAGGCAATATGTTGTCTATTAGTATTTTAGATATCTCAACAATAACGAGTTGTTAGGAAGAAGAATTTCGTGTCCTTATGCACGCTTGGAGGTAAATTTGCAACCATCCAAAATAAGTCTCATCTTAACATTTTGTTTGTGTTCCTTCCTCTTACCAGAATTTAGATATGTATAGTTAAAGGTTGTAACACTTCTTTTTTTATATAGTAAAGTATAACTACTCCACCTTATAGACGGCAGAGTCTTTAGAAAATAAGGGAGTTTCTGTCTAATATTCAAGCCCAGAGTAAAATGTATGGAAAGCGGCTTGGAGTACTAAGGACCCTCTATAGAGTTCTTCCATCCAGATAAGTTTCTTTAAATTAGGGCAGAGCTATGAGCTAGGGTCGTAGGATGGCGTACGATAAAAAAAGAGAATTTTTAAAGGACGCCACCGTATCTTAATAATAACTACAATGTATAACAATCCAAAGATAAGATACGAAAATCCTAGAAACGAAAAAAATTTCCTGAACAACCAAAACGTATAAAAATAATACTTACTTTCTTGTGGCACTACAAGCTTGGATTGGAACGATGGCCTCGTACTGTCTGTAAATATAACCTTCCCAAAATTTCTTAGAACTATGGCTTCACTAGAGCCTAGTCAATTTATAACAAACTAAATTTCAGTAAAAATAACAATTCAAAAATATAACCCAAAAATATCTTATCAATATAATGTCAGTGATCTTTCTTTCTATACTCAAAAAATTTTATGAAATTGATGGCATGCTTTAAGTAAAATTATTATTAACTCCAATGAAAGTAAGCTTTAAAGTAACTTAAGTCATTTCCTGTTGTGATGAATAAATATATATATATATATATATATATATATACATCGTTTATACCACTTTACATATGTTAGTGTTTGTTAACCATCAAAATATAAAAATGTTTATACGTTATCTCTTATTAAATTGCATGTATTTAAAAAAAACCATTTATTAAAATTCTCAGTGAAAGATATTAGATTTTTATTAATATGATACGACTTTTATTGTTTCTGAAATAGGATCCTTTTTGGTTTACAAGTGAATAAGTAAATGAATTGATTTTTCATATATTGTTGAACTTATATTTTTAGAAAAATTTATTCTATGTATGAAAGGTCAAATTCCATTATGGTATAAAATAGTCTGTATAATAATTTTACTTCAATAAAAAAACTGGTTCTTAAAATGTGACAAACAAACTCTAAGATGTCACTTATTTTGTTACAAACAACTTCTTGTGTAGCATATTAATTTTTTAGAAAGCTATTTTTAAATTTTTTTGTGTTCTTACTAACATTTATACTCATCAAACTAATTAATCTTAAACAAAAAAATTACGAACGCCAATTTAAACTACTATATAAATCTACAAAAAAAGGTCACTACATTTTCATTATGGTGTGGAGTTAAATACAGAAAACACTCACCATTAGATTTCGTCAAATATACAATTACTTTCAATAAGAAATAGTTACCCATGCATATGAACTTGAACTTTGTACCTTCGTCTCTTAAACTTCGTGTACAATTATAACGACAGAGTGCGACCTTTGCCTGTTCTTGAAATTACAAACTGAATTTCCACGTACAAGGAGTGTGCATTTATTGTTCACGATAAGGATACTTTTAAAACATTTTTACTCAGAATAATTAATAATCGAAAGCTTTGCGATACTCCATAATCAATAATTAAAACTTTCAATATCCCATAACTAAAAAATTTTTGATACTTCGTAACACGTAATTAAACTTGCACGTTGATGATGTTCTTCAAACCCACTATATTTGTATCATCTTAAAGGCCGACTGACCTGGTGATGATATCTATTTGAAAAAGATCAAGCGATCCTCCGGGACCGAGCCACATGCTGGTCGGACAACATCTTTGAAACAACCTTTCAACCACGCGTCAAAAACTTGTTTGTCTTAATTACATCCTGCTGTTAAAAATGGAATCAAGCGTTCTCGTGTTTTACTACGCGGGCCGGCGCATTGAACCAAATACTCGCTTCAACACGGATGTCAAAGTAACTGAAATGTTATTTTAAAACCATGAACACAGATGGAGTTCTATGAGACGAATAAATATTATTTTAATGAAGTAGTAATAGAAGCTTTCAATACTGTAAAGGACCTTAAATAATTACAACAAAGGTGTATATTAATGAGGGGCGAAACAGTATTTGCTTCAAGGCAAGTCTTCATTACCGTCTGAGTATTAGTATGACGACCTTAACGTCAAACGTCTTTCCTAAAACATTATGGTGGTCTATTTAGTAAGGTATGCATGCGCAATTGCTTATCTACCTCATACCCTCTACAACACAAAAACATACGATGAGAATTATATAATGATTAATGACGCCACTTACGATGTAGAATTTTAAATTACTGTGAGTTAAAAAAAATAATCTTTTTAAAAGTAATTTAATACACAGGATGAGACGTGGTTGGCGCAAACATATTAATAGCTATAAAATTTTTTTAAAATATTTGTCTGACGAACAATATGTGGGCTACTAAGGGTTACACTGTAAAATTATTTTGAACTACACTGGATATCTCAAAAAATATGGCGCATCAAAGTTATGATTTTTCTTATGGGGCACCATATATTTCATTTTTGTATTGAGCGTAAAAAACGAGATGAACTTTCTTACACATATCCTATACCTAAACATTGAAGTTTACGAGATATTTTGATTTTTCGTAAATTAAAAGGTATAAAAAAGTTAATAACTCCCAAACTAATGAATTTAGTGAAATTCAATTTTGACTATAAATATTAGACCACTAATATAAAATACCGATGTATTTACAATGATCGGACATTCTACTGGGCGTCCAAAGTGGGACACCTTACTAATGATATCTTTAAACGCTAATATTATGTTTAAATGGGATACCCTGTATTTTATCATTCCATCATTTGTAAATTTGATTACCTTTCAAAAATTATAATGGTGTTACTATAACTAAATCTTTTAGCTTTGAACTTATTTATATTTTTTGTAATTTTTTTATTATTTTCCCACTGTTGTGCTTAAATAGAACATCTTCTATATTATTAGCTGATCATTGTTAGTTAGGACAATTATCATTCAAACTTTATTAGGATGTGCTAGCTTGTTACGTAGATTTAAGACCTGGAACAAAAGAAACCTTGCTTGTTTGTACCGCGGCTAGTCAGAAGCATAATGGGTCGGGTTCTGAAAGCGAGATGGTACTAATTTTTTGTTGAGCGCCAAGGCGGGCTCCGCGCAAAAAGGTAACTATAATATAAAACCAACCTTACCTGCCTAATTGGCTGATCCAGGATCCAGGACTAATATTACTGTAGATATTGCGTAAACTTCAGGTTTATGAGAATTACGATTAATATTTGCACACGCTATGTAAATATGTATATATTTTAAACATTCAAATTAACACTGATTGAAGGGAAACAACTGACTGCACCTGCAACTCCTTATAAGTCGCATAAAGTTAAAACCAGTACTACGGGGTTGGTTTGCGCAAAACAACACTTTGTATATAGTAAAATGTATATGGGAAAATTACCACTATAGTCCCTTTCAACTGCTTTACAGTGATAATGGAACAAAGTGAAATTATTATTTTTATATATATCAAAGGTTAGTTAGTTGCAAAGTAAGCAACTAAGTCCGTCGAGTATTCTTCATTCCTCCCAGGCCACTTACGCAAAAAAAGATACGTCAATACATACTGGTGTAGTGTCTTGCTCTTTGCATGTATCACTTGTCCCTCGCTGTAGATATGTAACTAAACGATTAGTGTACAAATAAATAACAAGAAATGTAACATCTGGATAAAGCCGGTATCTGAGGTACGTGCACCAAAAATACAACAAAGGCAATTCCAATAAAGGAAAAACAAAACGAGAACTATAACCAAGAAAATACTAGAGAACAGAATAAACAAATAAATAAACCAGTAAATAAAAAAAAACCCTACAAACATAAAATTGATTAGTGCTCAGACAATCATACCAGCAAACCTTCAACGCTAACTAGCGTAAGGGTTTAATAATATTTTTATAGCGACTCTATCTTCAAACAGGTAGCAACTTCAAATAATTCCTAAAAAATACAGATTATAGTAATTGTACACGGCGCAATCCTACTTACAATGCATGTGAACGATCGACCTATAACATTCAAATACTTGAACCAAAGTTGCAGAAACTTCCAAATAAGAACAGCCCACGCTATATGCAACTCCAGAAAATTAACGTTTCGTTATATTTATATTCTGCAACGCAGCTAGGGAAATATATTTTAGCACACGCTAACCCTTGGATAACGAAAACATGTAGGTCAGTTCACAAAGCGCATTCAAGACGAACAAGGTCTAATCAAGAGTGTATTAATTCGTATTCCTATTTATCAACAATTATCACACATGTCGGACAGATAAAATCGTGTTGTATTTAATATTAAATGCTTGGCCCTGAATCAATATCCGTCTACAAATAAATTGTTACGTTTAATCAAATTACGTTATATACAGTGAGAGTCATTGTAACGTCACAAAGTGGCCGTTACAAGCTATACATACCTGTATGAGTTTCAAGGCTAGTAAGAAGTGTTACAGATGGACCAAACTTCTCTTTAATTTTTCATTCTCTCGCGAATATCTAAATAGGCTACTGTCCTTTAATGACGCATTAATCATTTTCTTGAAGTTGTTCAATTATTTCTTTAATTCCTGTGTAAATTGATCCTGATAACAGAAAAACAGATTTCGAATGGACCTGCACCTTGCCGAAGTTCTAGATTACTAGAACAGGTGAAATGGCTTGCGTGTTCTAATGAGCTAAAGAGTCAAACTACAGGTCCAACCAAAGTAGTAGGGTCGTTAGTGAGGAACCAGACTAAGACAGGTCCCCGAAAAAGGGCAGCGGCTCTTTCGGTACTTAGATTAGCAGATACCATAGAGGTCGGTATGGCAGTCTAAGACACACTACCGCGATGTGGAAGGCAACGGGAAACCACCACATTATCTCCCAAGTACACAGCGTACTTAAATTGTAATAAACATGATGGCATTCTCTGGGGTAAAAGATTTTGGAGTTAAAATAGTCCCCCATTCGGGTCTCCGGGGATGACTACTTCAGAGGATGCGATCGGAAAGTTAAGAATAAGAGTCGGTAACATTTTGCGAGTCGGGGCATGGAATGTTAGAAGTATGAAGCAAATAGGTAAGCTAGAGAACCTAAAAATCGAAATGAATAGGTTATCACTAGACATAGTAAGGATCAGCAAAGTTCGGTGACCAGAGGCGGTGGATTTTTGGAGTGGAGACTTCAGAGTAATTCATACAGGAGCAGAGGAAGGAAATTTGGGTGTGGGAATAGTTATGCGGAAAAAGATAAGACACTGTGTAGAAAATTATTTACAAAAGAACAAAGGGGTACTCATGGTTCGATTAGAATCTAAACCGGTAAACACGGCAATAATACAAGTATACATGCCCACCTTTAGCTACAGTGACGAAAAGGTAGAAGCAATCAACAAAGATATCGAAGACATATTAAAACACGTAAAAGGACATGAAAATTTAATAATTACGGGGGATTTTAATGCAGTGGTAGGTGAGGGTAGGGAAGGAGTCATAGTAGGTTTATTTGGCTTAGGCACTAGAAACGACAGAGGAAATAGGCTGGTAGAATTTTGCGACAAGAACAATTTAGTCATTACAAACACATTATTTCAACATCGTGCTAGAAGGCGATATACGTGGAAGATGCCAGTAGATATAGGAAAATATCAAATAGATTACATTCTTGTTAGACAACGGTTTAGGAATCAAGTAAAAGACTGTAGAAGCTACCTAGAAGCAGATATAGACACTGACCACAACATCGTAATTATGAAGGCCGCACTTAAATTTAAAAATTTGAAAAAAAGAAACGCAAAAGGCACTTGGACCTACAGAAACTAAAACAGAAAGATATTCAAGAAAGATTCGAAAAAAAGTCAAATGAATTGCTCAAAAATATCGGGAAAATATCTGATACTAGGGAAGTAGAAACAGAATGGAATAACATTAAATCCAGCCTCGACATGGCGGCCAGAGATATTCTGGGGTATACACAAAAGGTAAATAAGAAACCATGGATAACAAAGGATATCCTGAATTTAATAGAAAAAAGACGAAAATACAAAAATAAATCAGACGAAACAGGAAAACAGAGATACAAAGCCATAAAATGGGAAATTATTCGAAAATGCAGGAAAGCTAAAGAACAATGGATTGATGAAAAGTGCAAAGAGGTACAAACTAAGATGGAAGTAGGAAAGACAGATGAAGCATACAAACTAATTAGAATCAATTTTAGGGATATAGAACCGTATAGCAAAAATATAAGGGACGCGGGAGGAAATGTCATTATAGAAAATGTAGAGAAAGTGGGTAGATGGCAAGAATATATAGGGAATTTATATGCAGGAGAAGAACTAACTGCATTAGAAAAGGATTCAGACATTGAAAATGATGACTTGGGATATCCTATACTTAGAGATGAATTTGAAATAGCATTAAAGAGTCTGAAAAATGGTAAGGCGCCGGGTACAGATAAGGTGCAAGCGGAGACTCTAAAAGCCGCTGGTCAAGCAGTAACAGAACGTCTCTTCCAACTTGTAAGCTATATGTATGAGACAGGCGAGATACCCAAAGATTTCATACATAACATCATAGTAACTATACCAAAAAAGAAAGGTGCAGATAGATGTGAAAATTTTCGAACAATAAGCTTGACAGCACACGTATCAAAAATATTAACTAGAATTGTACAAAGACGAATGGAAAAACGGGCTGAAGAAATACTAGGAGAAGACCAATTTGGGTTTAGGCGAAACAGGGGAACACGGGAGGCTATCTTAGCTCTGAGGGTGATAATGGAGAAAACAATAGAAAAAGGGAAAGCGTGTATATAGGGTTTGTAGATCTGGAAAAAGCATTTGACAATGTAAAATGGAAAAAAATGTTCGAAATACTCAAAAAGATTGGAATGAGTTATAGGGATAGACGGATAGTACATAGCTTATACAAAGAGCAAACAGGAGTATTAGAATTAGAGCAGGAACGTAGAGAAGTAAACATCAGGAAAGGGGTAAGACAGGGATGTTCCCTATCCCCACTAATTTTTAACTTGTACATTGAGGAGGCAATGAATACTGTCAAATGCAGGAAAACATTTGGAATTACTATGCAGGGACAAAAAATTGATATGCTTAGATTTGCAGATGATACAGCGGTATTAGCATCTAGCAAGGGAGAGTTAGAAGTTGCTCTCAATGAAGTGGAAACGGTTCTAACAGAGAGATACGGTATGAAAATTAACAAAAGTAAAACTAAAGTACTAGTATGCAAATATATTGAAAAAGGGGAAAGCGTGTATATAGGGTTTGTAGATCTGGAAAAAGCATTTGACAATGTAAAATGGAAAAAAATGTTCGAAATACTCAAAAAGATTGGAATGAGTTATAGGGATAGACGGATAGTACATAGCTTATACAGAGAGCAAACAGGAGTATTAGAATTAGAGCAGGAACGTAGAGAAGTAAACATCAGGAAAGGGGTAAGACAGGGATGTTCCCTATCCCCACTAATTTTTAACTTGTACATTGAGGAGGCAATGAATACTGTCAAATGCAGGAAAACATTTGGAATTACTATGCAGGGACAAAAAATTGATATGCTTATATTTGCAGATGATATAGCGGTATTAGCATCTAGCAAGGGAGAGTTAGAAGTTGCTCTCAATGAAATGGAAACGGTTCTAACAGAGAGATACGGTATGAAAATTAACAAAAGTAAAACTAAAGTACTAGTATGCAAAGGAGGGAAAAATAAATCAAAAACAAGAATACAAATATGTAACACGAACTTACAAGAGGTTAAGGATTTCTGCTACCTAGGAAGCCAAATAACGCAAGATGGGAAAAGCACAAAAGATATAAAACAAAGATTAGCACAAGGTCGTGCTACATTTAACAAGAAAAAGCAACTACTGTGCTCAAAGACCACAAACATAGAAACAAGGAAAAGATTGCTCAAAACATATGTGTGGAGCACAGCACTGTATGGCTGTGAAGCCTGGACAGTGGGAGAAGCGGACAAGAAAAAGGTAGAAGCCTTTGAAATGTGGTGCTACAGACGTATGATGAAGATATCATGGACAGACAAAGTTAAGAACAAAGAGGTAATAAAAATGGTAGGGGAAGAAAGAAATATGTGGAAAACGGTAAAAAATAGGAGAGATAGAATGATAGGCCACATACTACGGCATGAAGGAATAGTGCGGAATATACTAGAAGCAGAGATAGGAAAAATGAGAAGAAGAGGTAGACCTAGGTTAGACTACTGCACACAGATAGTGAAAGATGTAGGCTGTAGGAGTTTCAGGGAAATGTGTAGGCTAGCTTAGAAGAGAAATCAATGGAGGTACGCATCCAACCAGTCCCAAGATGGATAAATTAATGAGGAAGAAAGTAGCTGCACTTAAACATGATATTTATTATAAGCAACTACAAGCATTGGAGGGGCAATATTCTCGATTAATGGTAATTGCGTGAAAGCATCTACTGGAAAACTATTATTTCGGCAAATGTCTATGTGTTGGGGGATCTTAGCAGCCACAGGTTGCTTAACCCCCTTCAATAAATCTCAGTGAAAAAGGGCATAATATTAGAAAACAATAGAATAAACATGATATTTATTATAAGCAACTACAAGCATTGGAGGGGCAATATCCTCGAATAATGGTAATTGCTTGAAAGCATCTACTGGAAAACTATTATTTCGGCAAATGTCTAAGTGTTGGGGGATCTTGGCAGCCACAGGTTGCTTAACCCCCTTCAATAAATCTCAGTGAAAAAGGGCATAATATTAGAAAACAATAGAATAAACATGATATTTATTATAAGCAACTACTAGCATTGGAGGGGCAATATTCTCGAATAATGGTAATTGCGTGAAAGCATCTACTGGAAAACTATTATTTCGGCAAATGTCTAAGTGTTGGGGGATCTTGGCAGCCACAGGTTGCTTAACCCCCTTCAATAAATCTCTATGAAATAGGGCATAATATTAGAAAACAATATAAGGGGAACCGAGCTGTATTGCTGTGTGAGAATTTCAGGGAACCATGTAGGTTAGTTTAGAAAAGAAATAAGTGAAGGTACATGTCCAACCAGTTTTGAGACGGGAAACCCAATGACGAAAAAAATAAGCGCAGACAAATCTGATGATTATTATAAACAACTAGTTGTTTGTTGTGAAATATCTGCAACTAATGTTGACTGTGCGAAAAGACATATTGGAAAAAATATTAAATCAGTAAATGTTCAAGTGCTGGGGGAACTTGGCAGCCACAGGCTGCTTACCCCCCTTCGCAACCACTGAATGTCGGAGAAATAGGGTATATAATTGCAAAACAATAGGAAGTGACCGAACTGCATCTAACAAGAAAGAACGGCGCCTATGATGAAAGACAACAAACATAGAACAAAAAGTTGTTGAAAGCGTATGGGTGGAGCACAGCACAGACAATATGCCTACGAAATACGAGCAGTCTGAAAAGCAGACAGAAGAACAATAGCGGCCTTTGAAATGTCGTGCTTCAGATGTTTGAGGATGGACAGACAAAGGTAATAACAAATAGGTTATAGAAACAGTAAGGGAACAAGGATATTTTTGGGAAAAAAATAGGAGAAATAGAAGGGCAGAATACGTTCTAAGGCATTTTTGGGGAATAGTATGAGATATAAGACAAGCAGAGATAGGAAAAAAGAGGCGGAGGTAGACCTAGATCAGATAGTGATAGATGCAGACTGTGCAAATTTCGGGGAAATCTGTAGGTTAGTTCAGAATAGGAAACAATGATGGTACGCGTCTAACCAGTTTCAGGACTGAAGACCCAATGATGATGAACAGAAAAATGAAATATTCGGTGCATGACTTTAGTAATTGGAGAATGTCTTAAAAATTGTTTATTGGCAGAAAACACGCATAGAAGTACACTGATCGGCAACATTCAGATAATAGAAGCTCTGCAAAACTGCTTGAAATTTTTACAGCTGCAGATAGGTTTAAATATCCGAAACCTATAACTGTAAAACCAGTTATCGATTATAGAAACAGTCAATTAATGATACTTGGGATCTGTTGCTGCAAATTCGGACACTAACAGTCTACTACGTTCAAGGTCCCGGGTTCGAATCCCGACACGATCCGCTTAAAAAATGTTAGGCGAGTATTTTTCACAAAAATACGCCCTCGTACGAATGAGAGGTAAAATGGAGATCCCGTGTGTGAGTGTTGTCACGCACGTTAAAGATTCCTGCCCTGCTTGGAACAGCAAGGGTTCGGCAAAATTCAAAATTTTTCAGGTAAACAAAAACTCGGTGCCTGGCCAATGTAGTACCTTCGAGTGGAGCATTGGAAAATCACATGTAGGGTGTAAGACAGTCTAGTGTGTCCAGAATTAAAAAAAAACATAAATACCACTCTTTCCATATTGCAATGCATCAAACTATATATGGAACAGATTTTCGGAGACGGTGAAATTTTTATTCACGGACAATAAAAAAGGTTTCTAACGAAGATGATTTTTTCTATAATGCACTGTTTGCGGAAGAACCCACTTTTCATAATAATGGATTAGTTAACCGTCATAATTTTCACTTTTATAATACAGAAATCCGCCACGTTTTTCCAAACAACATATTATCAGAATCGGTGTAAGATTAATGTTTACGGAGAAATTATAGACAATACAGATGTGACCCGAATTTTTGTGATGGTTCTTTATACGGGCCTGCATTTTTGCGCGTTCTATTAAATTATTAAACAAAACATCTGCATGCAGATTGATAGTGCTACTCATTTTGCACTTGATGTAAGAAATGATATAATAAGAAATACGAACAAATGGATAGGGAGAAAAGGACCTGATGACTAGCCACCTCGATTCCCTGGGTTGACTCCTATGGATTGTTATTTATGGGCTATATAAAAAACGTAGTTAACAATACCCCTCCTATAATAGTAGAAAACATGAAACAAAGAACCATAGAGGTATTGCAGACGATATCGTTAAATATGTTACTTAGTGTTAAGAAGTCCTTTGAAAAAAAAAGGTTTGAATTTGCATTTAAGAAGATGGTCGTTTTTTTGAACAGTTGTTATAGTTTTAATTTTAAGTATTTCTATAATTTTGTAGTTAAAGCTGTACAATTAATTTGGGATATGTTGTTTTTAATCTCCTCGCGAATTTCACATTTTGGAGGAAAATAGTACACATTTTCTAGAAATGCAAATAACTTCAAAACCAAAAGATTTAGCGATTATAATTTTTGAAAGGTAATCAAATTTGCCACATGATGGAATTATAAAATACAAGTTATCCCATTTAAAATAAGCATGATATGAACGTCTGAAAATGTCATTAGCAAAGTGCCATATTTCAAATATCCAGTAAAGTCTTCGATCATTGTGAATATCATTGTAAATAACTCGGTACTTTCTATTATTAGTGTAACATTTATAGTTGAAATTGGATTTGGATGAATTCGTTGGTTTGGGAGTTAATAGCTTTTCTTTTATACCCTCACGTGTGTAAAAAATCAAAATGTTTTGGCGACTGCAATATTTAGGTATAGGACGTGTGTGACGTTCCTTTAAAAGTCTTATAATCATATTTCATTTTAATGGTTTCTATATTAGCAAATCCCACCAATAGGGTTAGGCAATTTTCTTTAAGAAATATAATTTCATCGTATTGGAGAGTGAGCACCGCGCTAATAGTTATTTATTTAACGACATCACTAACACACATTATTTGACATTGTTGGAAATACTTATTTGTCACCAAACACGGTATCTAGAAGATGTGGGTGTGAGACGATCACTCACGCAATTATTTAGAAGATTGCAGATCACCGATTCAATTGATTCAGGCTATCATAGTGGATGTTAATGTAATCACATAATATATTTCATAAATTTTTCTTACTGACACATCACTTGAACATTAGCACCAGCAAATATATATATATATATATATATATATATATATATATATATATATATATTGTAATGGTGAAAAGGGGTGGGGGAGAATTTCCTTTGAATTTTGGCTTATTAAGACTGTATCAAAATTTGGGGATTTAAAAATGTTATTTATTATTTTGTATATAGTGGTCTGATGTAATATTTAAAATGTTTAATATTAAGGTAGGCTGTGATTATTATGGTAACCAAGGTGATGTTATGTTGATTGAAAGAATTGATTGATAAAATAAGATTAGGATGAAATGTACTAATTCTAATTTTAGAATTAATGTTTATGTTTGACAAGATTTTTGTACAAGATCTAATTTGATTTAATGTTTGATAAGATTTGATATGAACAAAAATATAATTAGATTTGATGATTTTGAATTTTAAGGAGTTTTGATTTTATTTTGAAGTTGACATAAGGTAATACTGATTTTACTTAAGAGAATATAGAAGTGTGGCAAAAGGATATGATGGTATGGTTCCTGGTAATGAGAAGACTTTCATGGAATGGTGCTAGGTGAGAGCTGCAACAAAGTAAATGGTTAAAGATAGTTTTTTGGAAGTTACAATAGTGAAGAAGGGACGTATGAGTTTTTGACATTTTAATTATTATTATTTTGACATTTGAGTTGAAAACTAAATTATAGTTTGTGCATTATATATGTTGGATGTAGAAACAAGTTTGTTTTCCAAAATTCTAGTATACCTTTTGGCTATAGTTTGTAACAGATCTGAAAATGTCACCAAGTAGTTCTGTTATTAATTTGCAGATCATAGTAATTTTTCAAATTTAAAATATTGGTTATTAAAACGCTTTGAAATTGCAGGAACTTCTTGGAGAGCACGGCGTCGTCTCCATTTGTAGAAATTACCTGGAGATACACCTAGACTTTATTAAGATTCGGTAAATATTTAGTCATAGTAAAAAAATTTAAAAAAAGGTTTATAATTTTTGTGTGTGATATAATATTTGATTGATAAATTGGTACATCACATTATTTTGGTAGATACAGATACTAGAGTAGAACTCTAGAACCTCGACCTGAGGTTATGGTCGTACATGCTACGTGGAAAATAACCGTTTGAGCTAGTCGGCGCCTTTAGAAGGAAATATTCTTTTTATTTTATTTTCCACGAGATTTTAATAACTACACATATTTGAAGGTTGGCGAAATTAAATATCAGGCTAAAGGAGAAGAGTGTGTGGCAGTTAAGTGGCGCCCAACGTGGGGCTCGAACCCACGACCCTGAGATTAAGAATCTCATGCTCTACCGACTGAGCTAGCCGGGCAAGTGAAAATAGGGTGTACAATAGTAATGCATATGGAAAAGTGGGGCTGCATATAGAGTATTATTTTTGTGTACAGAAAAGTCAGTTTGACAGTTTAAAAAGTGTGCGTGACAGAAGAGGAAAAGATTTAAAAACTCTGAGGGATTAACGTGAGTATATTGGATACCACTCTAGTTTATAGAAATATATTGAAAATAAAGAAAAGGATTTGTTTTATTTAGTTATAAGTAGGAGTTAAGTGGGGCTAAAAGTTATTACTAAAAAAAAAAGACTCATTTAAAAATGAGCGAACAGGAGAAATTTTGTACAAGATCAGGTAAATCATACGGAAGAGGAGAATGTGTAATACAGCAGCGAAATATGGAAAAAGGCGACACAACAGAAAAGGTACCTGAAGTAGGAATAGAGATCATACGGGAAGATAGTGAAGGGGAAATGATACATGTAGAACCTAATGTGGTCATAATCGAGCAAAGGGACATTAAGTCGAAAGATGAAGGAACGAAAACCTCCAGTCAAGAAATGGAGACCATTTTAATGTTTCTCAGAAATATGGAAAAAAATTTACAAGATGTACAAGATGAGCTAAGGAAGGAGATACAAAATGTAAAAATAGGTCAACAAGAGTTGAAACAACAGATGCAAGATATGCAATGTATACATAAGGATTTTAAAATAGAGGTACAAGACAATATGAAGTGTATGGAGGAAAGATTCCAGAAAGATGTTCAAGAGTGCAAAAATGAAATAGAAAAAGAGCTGGATGAAAAGGTGAAACGATGTGTTGAGTTCGTAGTTACAGAAAATACAGAAATTAAGAAAGAAATACAGTTGGTTGACGAAAAGCATGAACGGGCACATTTAAATACCAAAAATTTAGTTCAAGAAAATAGGGACGATGAATTAAGAGTGAGGAAAAGTTTTGAGGAGGATAAAAGTTATAGAAAAAAGGAATTAAGTGAATCCATACAAAAGTTACGGGGAGAAATGAGAGAGATGAAGCACTTGAAGTAGATATAACACCATTATTAGAAAAGGCAAAGGTTAGAATAAATCAAAGTTTAGACCGGTATAAAAATAAAAAGAACGCTAAAATAAAGAAACGTACAGTTTTAAAAGTAGGGGACATGGTAGTCGTAAAACGCTTGAGAGTTTCAAACGCAGAGAAAGATATTTGTGCAAAGTTATCATTTTTGTACGATGGTCCATTTATAATTCAACAGGTATTCGCTGGCAATAATGTGTATGGACTGGTGGATCAACAGGGTAGGCCGAAAGGTCGTTATCACATACAAAAGTTATATCCTTTCGTTTCGTAAGTAGGGCATATTGGGGTGTTCCACATTTAATATTTTGGCCTGAGAAAATGGAGACGGAGCGGCGTGTGTGGGTTAATGTAATTTCAAGATGTAAATTTATTCAGAAAAAAATATTTTGTTCAACCCTGTATCTTTGTAGGAGACTTGTTGATTTTTTCTTCAAAATTTAGTGGGGCTTTTATGTAATGGGTGAAAAGGGGTGGGGGGAGAATTTCCTTTGAATTTTGGCTTATTAGGACTGTATCAAAATTTGGGGATTTAAACATGTTATTTATTATTTTGTATATAGTGGTCTGATGTAATATTTAAAATGTTTAATATTAAGGTAGGCTGTGATTATTATGGTAACCAAGGTGATGTTATGTTGATTGAAAGACTTGATTGATAAAATAAGATTTGGATGAAATGTACTAATTCTAATTTTAGAATTAATGTTTATGTTTGACAAGATTTTTGTACAAGATCTAATTTGATTTAATGTTTGATAAGATTTGATATGAACAAAAAATATAATTAGATTTGATGATTTTGAATTTTAAGGAATTTTGATTTTATTTTGAAGTTGACATAAGGTAATACTGATTTTACCTAAGAGAATATAGAAGTGTGGCAAAAGGATATGATGGTATGGTTCCTGGTAATGAGAAGACTTTTATGGAATGGTGTTAGGTGAGAGCTGCAACAAAATAAATGGTGAAAGATAGTTTTTTGGAAGTTACAATAGTGAAGAAGGGACGTATGAGTTTTTGACATTTTAATTATTATTATTTTGACATTTGAGTTGACCACTAAATTATAGTTTGTGCATTATACATGTTGGATGTAGAAACAAGTTTGTTTTTCAAAATTCTAGTATACCTTTTGGCTACAGTTTGTAACAGATCTGAAAAGGTCACCAAGTAGTTCTGTCATTAATTTGCAGATCATAGTAATTTTTCAAATTTAAAATATTGGTTATTAAAACGCTTTGAAATTGCAGGAACTTCTTGGAGAGCACGGCGTCGTCTCCATTTGTAGAAATTACCTGGAGATACACCTAGACTTTATTAAGATTCGGTAAATATTTAATCATAGTAAAAAAATAAAAAAAAAGGTTTATAATTTTTGTGTGTGATATAATATTTGATTGATAAATTGGTACATCACATTATTTTGGTAGATACAGATACTAGAGTAGAACCCTAGAACCTCGACCTGAGGTTATGGTCGTACATGCTACGTGGAAAATAACCGTTTGAGCTAGTCGGCGCCTTTAGAAGGAAATATTCTTTTTATTTTATTTTCCACGAGATTTTGATAACTACACATATTTGAAGGTTGGCGAAATTAAATATCAGGCTAAAGGAGAAGAGTGTGTAGCAATATATATATATATATATATATATATATATATATATATATGTATATATATACATGTATATATGTGTGTATGTATATAAATATGTTTTTTTTTGTTTCTATATTTATGTGTACGTGTATGTGTGTATATTTGTGTATGTGTATCTTTGTGCATATAGACATACACATATATAGTTATGTATTTTCGTGTACATTTATATACACTACATGCATAAATATATATTTATAGTATATATTTATATTATATGTAACTATATTTATGTATTTCTATATATTTATTGACATAAAATATTACCGACATTTACACACATACTTATAAATTAATTAAAAAACAAAGACATATACTAATCAAAATCTAACATTTTTTGTTTCTGTCAAGTCAACATTTTGCTTCAATTTTATATCTACAATATTAATCTGTTTACCTTAAATTTTATAAGGATATTATCTTTAGAAAACATAATTGTAATGAAAGCTAATATTTTGTAACTTCAATGTAAGTAACTAATTTTTAAAAACTACACCAGCTTATGTAGAATTTATCTATGTTTTAGTTATGCCTGTGATAAAGCTTTAAAAATAAAAGCGAAAATTTAGGCTATAAAAAAGAGTTTTCTTCAAAACACCAGCTGACCTATAACCTGCAACATTAAACAAATATATATATATATATATATATATATATATATATATATATAAAGTAAAAGGAATTATTGGCAAGTGACTCAAATTCAGCCACGAGGGCATCCTGTAGACGCGTTTCGCCCTAATTGGGGCTCATCAGGACAGGAGTAGCAAAGTTGTAAAATTTAACACAGACACCTTATGGGAAGTACAGCATCACCTAGCTCACAATTTGTGTCTTCGTGTCGTTTCACCTGAATTTGAGTCACTTGCCAATAATTTCTTTTTACTTTGTTTAATTTAAGACTCATTAAACAGACTTTTCTCTTATATATATATATATATATATATATATATATATATATATATATATATATTAATAAATGGTAATATTTTTTTGCAGTATTACATTACAAATTAAAGGGTCCTGAACGGTAAGAAATTAAAATAATAAAATAGCCCAAACAACACTTATACTAAAACATTAAAAGAGTTCCGCTTGTTCTACCGGGTTCTTAAATTTCATCAAACCCCAAGGTTAAAGTCGTACACAATTTAAATACAAGCCTTCGCTCTCAAGCATTAAATACGAGAAAGACTTTTATAAATTGATGTATAACTCTATTTGTAGAAAAACCATGGAAAACGTTAATGCATGGACGAAGTAAGAAAGGTGGGATTCGTAATATTGGCGTACACAACACGCAAAAGGGTCACCTAAATATAGTATATCTACCTAGTAAAGAACCATTCGGATCATTTAAAACCGAGGGTCTTACAACCTATAAAAATCATATATTCTCAAAAGTGGAGGTCATGCAACTACACAATAGTTTGTGAGAGAATCAGGATTGCCTCCAATATCAACAAGAGGAAATCGAGCAAACCAACAAGATACGAATGCAAGATAATTGGAAAGCCGCGATTAAAAGATTGCCACAAGTTGCAAAAATTACACGAAGGAATGGATCTCGTAGTTTATGGAATCAAAGACTTTATGTATAGAAACAGACTTCGGTACATTTAGCAATTCGAAAATCTTTACGGTCTTTATGCACCCAATTATTGGCTAGAAAGGGAGATAGAAGACTTGGGTATCGATTTGAATTTGGGTAAAACTACCCTCAACAAATACAAAGAAAAGACAGTTTTCTGTGCGTAACTTGGTACTAAAATTAAGTTTTATTTGGCTTATGCTTGACCAATTAAGTGTTTTTAAATAATATTATTTACCAACATCTTGAAATCTAAGTCCGTCTTCGTGTAAAATCAAAGATATTAAGGTATTCGTTTTACCGCAATCTGAAGGACATACATGTCGAAATTTTATTTCACGTAGTTTTAAGTATTATATATTCTGCATACATTAGTAGTAAGTTTCTATCCTCTACCTTTCCCCAATCTTAGTATCCTACCCTTTTTATCCAGGTAGACATGGCGTTATCTTCACGTGGTGTCTGCTGCAAATACTTTTTCCTATTTTCAGATTCACAGTGAATGCGGGACTACTCTGACGCACAACATGCAAAATTTGTAATTTTGTAATTCAACATGTAGTTAAGAATAAATGTTTATATTTTAATAAAATTATAATATTTCGTAATAAAGTTTGTTTTACTTATTTGTATCGTCAACATCAGCAAAAATTATCAATAAAAGTATTAAATTATCTTGTTTCTTTATTCTTAGGTTTAAGGTGATAGCTCTCTTAAGTTACTCTTTAAATAGCTAGTAATAAGTTTGAATGACTCGATAGTGTGGACGTTACGGTACTTGCTTTGCATACGAACAGCACGGGTTCAAATCCCCTTCGAATAAAATTTTGTTTTCTGTAAGTGGAGGTGTAGGTGGAGGAATGTTGAGAAGGAGGATTGTGGACGTGTGTAGAGGTGGAAGGTTATGGAGGTGTGTGAAGTGATGTGGAGATGTGTGGAGTGATGTGGAGGTTGGTGGATAGATGTCGAGGAATGTGGAGTGATGTGGAGGCATGTGGTGGGATGTGAAATGATGGGGTGGGATGTGAATGTGGAGGGATGTGTAGATGTGCAGTAATGTGGTGGGATGTGGAGGTTTGTAGAGGTTGGTAGAGGGTGGTGGAGGTGGGAGGATGTGGAGGGATGGGGAAGGATGTTGAATAATGTGGAGTTAAGTGCAGTGATGTGGAGTGATGTGGAGGTTGGCGTAGGGGTGTGGAATAATGTGGATCTGGGAAGGATGTGAAGTAATGTGGAGGTGGGAGGGATGTGGAGGGGTGTAGAGTGAGGTGGAGTGACGTGGAAGGGTGTGGAGGGATGTGTAGTGATATGGAGGTTGGAGGTGGGTGGAGTGAGGTGGAGGTGGCGCCGGAATTCGTATGCTACATCTACTCTTGTGATTTCAAAATTGTTGGACGCCAATAAAAATCACTAAAAAATATTTGAAAGTTATCACTTGATTACGCAAGATGGTGGACGATCTGGTGAGTAGTGCAATGCATTAAATGAACGTAAGGTGGGTAACCAAAGCATTTTTACAAAATAGGCGAGTAATTAGCTATTGTTTTCAGTTGTTCTGCTAATATTTACTTTAGATCCGAGAAGAAGTTTCCAAAATGGAATTTAGTTAAACGAATTTAGTAATAAAATACAAGGCAACAAAAACTGCTTAATCAACGGCATCGAATTCTGAAAGTAACTATGATATCTACGAAATATGTAGCAACCGTGTGAAAATTGAGACGGAATATTAGAGGATTTTACCAGCTTGCTAGTTCGCCTATCTTAAAGGAAGAGCGAGTGCATATCATTTATAAAAAACGTTTGAGCTGTAAATATCAAATTTGGATTAATGTAAGTAAAATTTTTTGACAAGACAAGAACGTTTCAAATAAAAACAAATCGCTCAAAAGGTTATCCTCACTGGTTTTTCACTATCTATTGCCTTAAGGGCTACCAAGAAATTACGTTTGCATATCTATCGCGTCGGTATCGTTCACGAGCAGAAAGAAGTAAACCACGGAACGCGTGTACGGTGCTGTCGTTGGTTTCAATCTTTTGTTGATGAAAACAATATTTAAATGCTCAATTGTGTTTGTTTTATTATTGAGGCCTAGTTTCTCGTCAGGAAATATATTGACAGTCAAAAACCGTTGAATATGAAGCCTTATATTATCGTCCATTATACGCATGTCAAGTTGGTGGCTTAGTGGCTTCAAGCGACATGTAATAGTCCCCTTATTTTTTGATAAATCTGAGGATGGTGTGGATTAAGACAATAGTTTAATGGCAGTGTTAGGTTTAAATGAATGAGAATGTTCGTTGCAGCAAAATGACGTAACGTTTCATACTGCTAAGTAAGCGTTAGATTCGATTCGAGAATTTTTGACAACCGTTTAATACAGAAAACGTTGTGATCTTTAGCAGTAAATTAGGGGAAACAAAAGTAGTCTAGCAAATAGACTCTTTGGCCTTTCCTACTGACCCCCATAACATACCCACTAAAATTCACTATCAGGTTCCTCTATTTCAGCCTTATTCTGCCCTACCGCTTCAAATCTTCCAGTTTCTCTAATGAAAGGCAGCATGTCTGGTAAGAGAAGTAAAATTAACTCTTTCTACGTCAATTTGCATAAGCCCAGGATCCTGTTTTAACTTCATATACCTCTTGCTCTCCCCCGCAAGTAGTGAGAAACAGTTGCTTTCTGTCTTTAACAGGTTGAGCACCTAGACTATACTTCGATACCCATCAGGTCCACGTGTCTCCGTATCATTAAATTTATGCACGGTCTATGCCCTAAATAAGGGTTTTCTGCTTCCTGCTTAGCTAACCAATCAGCTTCCTTGTTTCCCAGTACCTCATTGTGTCCTGGAACCCCGAAGAGCTGAACTTCTTTCTAA
>JARFIW010000218.1:0-62304 GCA_036346225.1 Platerodrilus igneus | reverse complement strand
ATTGATTTCTATTCTGAGCTAGCCTACACACCTCCGAAATTCCTACAGCCAACATCTTTTACTATCTGTGTGCAGTAGTCTAACCTAGGTCTACCTCTTCTTCCTTTTTTTCCTATATGTGCTTTTAATATATTCGGCACTATTCCCTAATGCTGTAGTATGTGGTCTATCATCCTATCTCTCCTATTGTTTACCATTTTCCACATATTTCTTTCTTCACCTACCATTTTTAGTACCTCTTCGTTCTTAACTTTGTCTGTCCATGATATCTTCATCATTCGTCTGTAGCACCACATTTCAAAGCTTCTACCTTTTTCTTGTCCGCTTCTCCTACTGTCCAGGCTTCACACCCGTACAGTGTTCTGCTCCACACATATGTTTTAAGCAATCTTTTCCTTGTTTCTATGTTTGTTGTCTTTGAACATAGTAGTTGCTTTTTCTTGTTAAATGTAGTGCGACCTTGTGCTAATCTTTGTTTTATATCTTTTGTGCTATTCCCATCTTGCGTTATTTAGCTTCCTAGGTAGCAGAAATCCTTAACCTCTTGTAAGTTCGTGTTACTTATTTGTATTCTTGTTAGGGAAACCCTAAGTGAGAAAATAGATAAGACGAATAAAGAAGTTTCAGAATTTAAAAATAGTCTTACCGTAAAGATGGGGGAAGTTGAAAATAGGGTTGAAAAAAATGAGCGTGATATTACAGGTCTTCGACAGGAAATGGGACATTTAAAGTCCGAAGTACGCATGTTCTGTGAAGAAGAGATTAATGTAAAAATGACTGAAGTGACGGACTCATGTAGGGATCAGTTAGGCAGGGTAGAACGCGAAGTTAGTAGTATTAAATACAACATGTCAAATTTAACGGGGGATGGTCCCAGATTTTCTACAGGTGGAGTATCATTGGACCAACACATGAAATTTTATGGCGATAACAGGGTAAATCCACAAATTTTTATTAATAGTGTAAGAAATCTAGTGGGAAATTTATTTGACGAACAGACTAAACTAAATACGATAAAGGCTTTATTAAAGGACAATGCGGAAGCGTGGTACAATTTAGTAGGACAGGACATAGACACGTATCAGGACTTTGAAAACAAATTTCTAAAGCACTACTGGAGTGACCACAGACAAGATCAGGTACGAGACGACTTAATCACAGGAAATTTAAGGGAGAATTTTCAGGAAGTAGGAGCAATATGCTATACGCAAGTATAGCATAGCAAAGCAACTGAACCCACCACTGACGGACCGACAAATTATTAAGTATTTATCACGACACTTCGAGGTAGACATAAGACAAGCACGTAGCACTACAGAACATAGTGGACAGAGAAATGTTTTGAATACCTGCAGAGGTACGACGACATAAGTAGTGGACGACCTCGGGATAACAGGGAAAAACAGATCAACACAGTTAGGTTTGACAATAGACGGGACAACTATGCTAGAAGGGGAATAATTACGGATACCAGCGACAGAATTGGGAACAGAGACGACCATACGTTAGGAGTAATAGTTTAGGAAGGGACCTGCACAGAGACCGGGACCTACCAGAATGAATAGTTCACCAGACATGAGCGGGACTGCTAATACAGACACGGAACGAGTGGAAACGCCTAGGACATACGCAGAGGTGACGGCTAGACCAGGACCGAGTAGGGAAAACAGACCTGGACAGGATTTTTAGAACGCGACAGACCACTAGATTTCAGTGTAAATGTATATGAACATCCACGTGAATTTTTCAAAATTGAGGAGGAAGTAGAGCCAGAAACTGAGGAAAAATTATGTTTGCCAATTATTAATTTAGAAATTTTTGAGAATAATGTAGAAGTATTACTTGATACAGGGGCAGAGGCGAGTTTAATATCGGAGGAATTCGTCAGCAAAATTAGGGATAAGGTTTGTGATAGAATTATGCCTATAAAGCGTAGCCATTTAGTAGCTCCAAATAAAAAGAAGTTTGCTGTAGTAAATAGTGTTGTGGTGCTTAGGATAGATATAGGAGGTTTAAGCTGTGAACAGGAGTTTGTAATTGTACCTGGACTGAAGTTTCAGAGCATTTTAGGTGTTGACTGTATGATGAAGTTAGGGGTGTTGATAGATATGGAACGGAAGGTAATAAGGATTAAGGATAGGGTAGTGCCATGGAAGGGCAGTTATGAAGTCACAGAGGATGACACGGGGTTGAATATTAATGTAGTAGAGGTAGAGGATGATGAGGTAAAACAGATCAACACAATAAGATGTCCAGAGGAAAAGAAAGTAGAGGTTCAAGCTTTAATACAAAAACATGCAGAAGTAGTGGGGGTAGAAGCAGCATATCAGGAGCAGGTGAAGGCGAAATTAAGTAAAGATGGCAAGTTTGTTTTTAATCAAGTAGATTTAAGGGATTCATTTTGGCGGATTCCATTACATAAGAATTCTAGAAGGTACATAGGATTTTCCATAGAGTGAAAAATCGATAATTTTAAAGTAGTATCGTTTGGTTTGTCGGCAGAAAAGGAAATAAGAATAAATAAGAAACAGACAAGTGTAGGGACTGAAGAAGAAGCAGTATTTAAGAGTCAGGATAATAGGGATGATAAGTTTATTGTATGTGAGATAATAGGGAAGATAAGTATAGATATAGAAGGGGGAGAGATAGGGATGAAGAGTATTAGGATGGTAAGAAGAAAGACATGGAGGGTCAAGAAGAGAGTTAGATTTAAATAGGATAGGGATAGAATAGGTGTATATAGAAGAGTAGAAGTAGGTGTGTATAGAAAATAAAGCTAGATATAGGATAAATATGGGAGATAATTAGAAGTAGGTTTAGGATGAGAATAAAGAGTAAATGTAGGAAGAAAAGAAGATAGGTTAAGTATAGATATTTCATATAAGATTAGTGGAGAGTTAGGAATAGAGTAAGAGTAGGATGGGTATATAGAATTAGTTAGGGGGAAGTGAAGTGTAGTGAAGATTAGTTAAAAGTTAGGAATAGGATAGGTATATAGGATGTATATAGGATTAGATGGAGAAGTAGGATGAAGTTAGGGATAATTTCAGTTTATAAAATTAAGTGAGAGTTAGGAATATGATAGGGATATAGGATAGGTGTAAATATTTTTTGAATTGGAGATAAAGTAGGTAAGTTAGATAGATAAGGATAGAGAGTGATAGGCAATTTTTTTTGTAATTTTTTTTTGGGCTAAATGCTTAATATTTGCATTCAAATAAGTGGGATTATTTGTATTCAAATAGGGGGAAAATACTCATATTTAGACCAGGGTAGAAAATTAAATAATCACATCAAATAATTTTAATCACCGTGTATAATGAATATTATTAGATAATACGCGTTATTAAAACCGTGAAGCATAAAAATTTATTAGTTTCAGTAAAAATAAGAGATTTAAATCATGGACAAGACGCTTTATATCAAAAGAAGCAGTATTAAAAAGCTCTGCGTGTAATGTAAATATTCCTAAACAAATGGAAATTACGTGCAAAATTTATCTTAATTAACTCTATTTCAAGTAACCGGTATTGAACAAAACGTACAGATAATATCTACAGAAACTTGTAAAAACCCAATAAAATGCAAATCCTAGAAGTGTTAGTTAGAAGTAGGATGTTTGAACACACCTGCGTATTTTAAAAGGCAATTTCAGTTTAATTTGTTTAGATAAACATGTCGATTCTAAGGATATTGGAAACGGTCAGATGCTTTAGCACGAAATACAAAACAGGGTTTATTTAAAAGCTCATTCGGCGAAAAGTTTGCAGATAATTAATGTTTACAAAGAATCTTGGAGAAACCGGGGCTTAATATTCACGAGAAGGTGCGATACGGGGTTATTAAACCCAGATAGTCCACATGGACTAAAATATAATCGATAATAAAGAATATCAATTTGCACCAATACGAACAGGCTAGAAAAGGAAAGAGAAAATGCGTCAAGCAAAGACACATATAGTAAAAGGCGTGATTTAAGCAACGTCACGAGGGTCACAATTGGTTGAAAATAGGATGCAAATATCAGAGGTAGAAACAACGATTTCTGTACAAAATTAATTAGTTTTTCTCGGACATGTTTGCGTGCCGTGTGAGAATTTCTGAGATTTAAATGGGGCGAGTGAAAAATTCGTAAAAACCGACGCGCGAGCGACGGACTGGGAACATAGAATGAGAAATTCTTAAGAATTGTCTGTTTTGAGGACAAAAGCGACGTGCCGGCTATTCGCTATATATAGCGGGGGTAATATGAATTTCGGCCTCTTAGACTTTTGACTATTCGATGCGTTAAAAGCTCTTACATCCGCGACTTGATTGAAGATGTTAAACAGTGCATTTTAGTTTGATAAAATAATTTAAAGTTTGCTCGTATATTTTAGTGATTCAAAATAGTTTGTTATTTACGTGCTAACATGAATGTACTCGAGTGCACTTAGATACAAATAGGCAGTTTTGGCGTATATTGGTGAAAGAAGTATGAATTTCTTTGCTATTTTGCGGGGGTGAATAATTAAATGGTTCATAAATGTGTCTGGATCCACAAACAAGGGTCAGATGAGTTCCGGAAAAGCCCAGAAACAACTTTAAATAAATGGTGATGGAGAAAATTTGAAAAGCGTTGAGAATCAGAAGTTGTAAATATAACCCAGTTGGAATGGTGTGATTAACAAAAGGGACGATGTACCTTGAAGCTACGAGTGCAGTAAACTTCAGGTAATTTATACTATTTTGGTTGAACGTTGATATTTTTGTGTGTGTTGAATAACTTTATAATTGATTTACTTTAAATGGACATTAGTGAAATTGTACTAACCATAAAATTTTAATTTTAAGATGAAATTTGCTTGTTTAAGTAGAAAGGGGTATTTAGTATTGATGTTCTGGATTATGATGAAAATTTGGGTATGTCTTTGAGCTGAATTAGACGAACCTGGTTAATTAACGTAAAGGGTGGTAGATGCTCCTTTATACTCAGACTCCGGTCTGCTTATATTGTTATATTAATTAGTAGGCATCCAACAAGGACTTTAATTCTGGATGCACATTAAAATGATAATAAAATTAATCTTGAAATTCTTTTAAAACTGAATTTTATGCTGAAATTTAATTTGAAAATTTAATGTATTCTGAATATTGATGTAAATAGAGTTAACGTTGATGTTTGTGGTAGGAATGTATTGTTTAATTTTATGAATGAGGAGGGTTTATAAAATTAGGTGAGCAGCCGAGGCGAAAACAGGATCACAGCAGTTTATGACGCCCAATCGTTGGGACTAGAATTTTTTTGTTGAAAGGACCCAGTTCCCGCATTCAAAGGAGTATATCACAGCAATATATATATATATATATATATATATATATTTTGCTGTGATAAGGGGTTGTTTAAGGGTGTACTTTATAGTAAAGGTCGTTTAGGAATTAGAAATTACCATAGAAGCAGTCAACACCCTGTATATAAAGTATAAATAGTTTTAAGCTACGCAAATAGACACAGGAAAACGCATAGTTAGCGTAAAAACAAGGAACACATGCATTAAGTAAATAGTAAATATTTAATACCCTGTAGATAGAGTTTTAGTTAATTTGGACAATGCAAATAATGATATTTTTCAGTGGAAGAACGCGTATTTTATAAGTAAACATAATAAAGTGTAATTAAACACGCATTCAAAAGAGTTCCAAACAATTAGGCTAATACGGAGATAAGAAATAGAGCTTCGAGAAGCATAGGGTAAATGCGTACAAGTAGTTAAGAACTTTGATAAAGAAAGGTGATTAAAAATTGCGTAAATAACAGGCAGATATGAAAATTAAAAGTCGAATTGCATCAGTTGTTTATGTACAACATCAAAAAGCGATTAGATTCGTCAAAACACCGCATGTTTGATAACGAAGCACCTGCGAGCACAATTATTTGAAAACATAGAAAATTACATCAGAAACTACTTTCAATGCAAAGATTTGATTGGTTAAAATTAGTGACAAGTTTCTAGACCATACCCACTGACAGAGTAAGAGATCAATGATATATTAACAGGAACAGTAATAAAGAAGTAAGTTTTCAACTCAACAAAGTCCGAAGTGCGCCACTCTGAAACAAAGTGTGATACGTAATAATAATTTAAAGTGAAAAGTTGTATTAGTGCGAAGAAGATGAAAATTATGATTGCCGATTAAACGGCTCTGAGTCCGTGGAGAATAAAAATACAATTTCCGTGTCCGGGGAGAATAATAAGAAATCCAAGTTCAGGGAGAAGGATGATAATCCAATTCTAAGTTTGGGGAAATTGATAAGAAGTAATAAGTCTGAATGAGATGACAATAAATTGGGGTGCATAAGTGTAAGTTAATAATGGTAGTCCAGAGGGTGATAACAATAATTTAAATGCAATGGTTGAAGCGTGTGGATAGACAATATTTCAAATGGGCATGTAATAATCCTGAATTGGGGGAAAATAATTTTTATTCAAATGGATGGTAGAATGCATGAAAAATATTAGCTGATAATGGATGCGTCAATTGCGAGAAGGAAATAGCGAAAAAAATAGACCAGGTTAGATTTTTAGTTATAAGACATTATTTTTCTATTTTTTTTATTTGAATATTAAATTTGCTTAATATAAATGAATGTGAGAAAGTCAAAAAAAACAGAGAACTTGCATACGTATAAAGTGTGTCATATGATAAAAAGTTTTGAACGTTCCAAGCTTTCTTTTTCTATAAAAACAATATTTTCTTTTGGTGACTTTAGGTTTGATTAAAAAAATATATGGTTTATGATAAATGAGATTTACAATATTAATTAATTAAAAAGTGTATTTTGAATAATTTACAAAAATTGTACATAATATTCGTTTCATTATACAAAATTAAATTAACTTCATTTTTATAATTCTAAATAAATGCTAGTCGAGGTCATAAGATAAAGTTAATGGGAGTGATTTGATAATTTAGACAATAAAGGAGGAGCTATAAGTTGAATACGAAATTGATAACGAGTAAGGCGGTAACATATCAAATTTTGTTATTGGTCGACAAGGTCGAGACACGATAAAATCCAGTTAAGTTCCTGGAGGGAGTTCATAGCAATATTTATATGACAGCCCAACGTCCGAGATTGATAAATCCAGTTAATACATAGAAATATTTATATGTCGACCAAATGATGGAGCGCGAATAATTTAGGGAGCATAGCAATATTAATAGGCGGCCTAACGTCGGGACTCCGATAATTACAATTCAAGTTTATTCATAGCAATATATATATATATATATATATATATATATATAAGAGAAAAGTAGGTTTAATGAGTCTTAAATTAAACAAAGTAAAAAGGAATTATTGGCAAGTGACTCAAATTCAGCCACGAGGGCATCCTGTCGACGCGTTCCTATTGCTCATCAGGACAAGTAGAAGTTGTAACATTTAACAACACCTTATGGGAAGTACAGCATCACTAGTCAGTGTCTTCGTGTCATTTCACTTGACATCGCAAGTTTTAACAACAGTCGACACGGAGAGATCCGGCTCAACTGCCTTTTAACCAAAGTTATATTTAAGAAAAGAGGTTTAATGAGTCTTAAATTAAACCTACTTTCTCTTAAATATAACTTTTGGCTATGGAAAAAGGCAGTTGAGCCGGATCTCCTCCGTGTCGACTGTTGTTAAAACTTGCGATGTCAGGTGAAATGACACGAAGACACAAATTGTGAGCTAGGTGATGCTGTACTTCCCATAAGGTGTTTTTGTTAAATGTTACAACTTTGCTACTCCTGTCCTGATGAGCCCCAATTAGGGCGAAATATATATATATATATATATATATATATATATATTTTTTATATATATTTATTTTTATTGCTGTGATATTCCTTTTATTTCTGTGCTATTCGCCCCATTTGATACGAAATATTAATTTAGGATTTTGCCCCGACTAGCTTACTGAATGAATCTTATTAAATCAAATAAAGCAATTCTTGAACACACAATATAATAATTGATAATATTTACAATACCCAAAATTTTGCTTTTTGTACAAAATATCAACATATACCAGATTTATGCTTTTATAAAAGCCAGCAAAAATATTTTTTAATTACATTCAGGGACCTTTGAACGTTCCAAGCTCCTCCTTTTGTTTTCATATTTTTTTAAGTAACCTTTTTGATGACTCTTACAAATATACAGCGCATAGCAAATATTAAATTGAAAACAGTCTTTCAATAATATAGTGTATTAAAAATTGCTAACCTGGAATGGGTTCTGGAGTTCCCTCATAGTGTCTGTGGTCTGCATCCCCTTGCTGTGTACGCATTGCTTATTAGTAATTTTTTTTTTTGTTTGCGTTTAAAACATCAATAAAATGCCGTCCCCATATAAGAATCGCCTCCCATAAAACTCGCTTCCAATTAAAATCGTAGCAAATTAAAAGTACATCCAAAATTAAACGTCCCAAATTAGAATATGTCCAAATTAAAATATGTCCAAAATTAGAATATATCCAAAATAAAATATTAAACATCCCAAATTGAAATGTGTCCAAATTAGAAGCCGTCTATTTATAAATCAGCTTATATTTCGTTGAACAAAATTCTCGCACTTTTAAACCTCATTTGTTTAATTTCATCTTCACTAATTACGTGAGTTTTTAACACGTTCGAGCATAGTTGTTGCTCAGTTGAATATAGATAAAAACGTCGTTAAGTTTCTATCGCATATATAAGCCCTTCCGCCAATTGTTTTCAATGGCGTGTTTACAATCAAGGCTTGTACTTTTGCCTTATCTAGCAGAATTCGGAATTTTTACAAATTCCTAGTTTAAATCTTCGACAAATGCTCAGTTTATCACGTCCGCATTGCAGTATTGTCCTAGGATTTCCAACTTTTGGCTTTTTCATCAAATCACGCATTCGATGTTTGTTAATTTATCATATAATTGAACCGCCTGGTGTTTATTCGTTTGCTACAGAATGTTGGTTTTCTGAACAAATATGTTCTGTTCCAGTCACATAACCCTTTTTTAATAATCAATTATTTAAGATGCGTTTACGTTGATATTTTCGACGCAATTGTTCAATATTTGCAATGCCAATTTATCTATGTTTCCCGGTAATTTAATTTTGATGCAATTTATTGAGTTTTAAAATCTTATCTTTACTTGTAAACTATACTTAAATATATTTATGTTCTCATGCATTTAATTCCGTATATTTTATATACAGTGTCTTCTTAATTGACATTATGTAGAGTAACCGATTTACTTTTATAATTTCTGGAATTATTTGATTTTCTTAAAGTTAAAGTTGCTTATATTTATCCTACGACCCCTATGACTTAATCTACCCTTAAACTACCTTATTATCATAGCAATATATATATATATATATATATATATTTAATAAAATAGTATAAAATCGATAAATTAAATTGTTACAACTAGTTTATTTTTATTTGTCGAATGGTGAGCATCTCCCACTCTGTAAATAAGTTCTAGTTATTTTAGAGCAAATTTATCTCTATCGCAATAGAGTGATATTGCCTCATAGGGTAAAAGTGCCTCCACCGGTATTGGTTAGCATGGTTAGCATATATATAAGAAAACGAAATAGTGGATACAGTAACGAAGCATTAGAAAAAGCTGTAGAAGAAGTTCGACTGGGTAAATCGAGTATTTACTCCATCAGTAGAAAATACAACATACCGAAAGAGACGTTAAGTTATCACCGCAAACAGCAGTATAAGCAGGTACACGCTCGAAGCAATATGGAGACTGTGAAACAAAAAATTTCAATACCTATATTGAATTATGATAACTTCGCTATTGCTAGTGCAAAACAGGATGGTAAAAATGGACCTTTGTTCTCGTCTAATACACGAGCTATATTCGCTGGGCCATCAAACTGTGGAAAATCAACGCTTTAATATCTGATCTTGCACGAGAATGGGCTTTAATTTCAAAATGTGTATGCATTTTCGAAAAGTTTATATCAACTGAAATACGAATTGTTAAGAAACGTATTTACACCATTAAAAGAAGAAATTGGCTACCATGAGTTTGAAAATTAAGAATTGATTGAACTTGGAGATATCAAAGAAAATTGAATTATTGTCTTTGATGATATACCTACAAACGAGCAAAGCAAGATCGCGCAGTTTTTCTCCTTTGGTAGACATAAGAGCATTGGTTCCTTTTTCCTATGTCAAACGTATGCCAGCGCAGTAAAGCACGGGCTTAGAGATAACGCCAATGTTATTGCAATCTGGAAGCAGAATGACACAAACTTTCGCCATATATCAACCAAACTTACCAAGTAAGTTAGGTTAATAAGATCGCTACGTCGCGTCGTCGCCGCCGTCGTCCGTTGCACGTTTTTTTCGTTTTACAAACATTTGATATATGGATCTTGTTCAGTTTTTTACGCTGATTAAGAAAACGCTATCCATTTTTCGATATTTCATTTAGTTTTCGAGTTATTCGACTTTAAAGTCGAAATTTTGACTATGATAAACTTCACTCCAGCAAAAAATAAATATCGACCTCTTGAGCATATTTTCTCATAGCTCTCATAGCTCCATACCTCCTGAACATATTTTCTCAAAGCACCAATGCTCTAAGTCGAAAGGTTTTCGAGTTATTCGACATCTTGTTTTTAATGTATATGTAATTTATATATTTTTGATAACAACATATCTGTAAGTTTGGTTAGAAGTTCTGCACATGAGAACTTAGATTTTAATTTTTAAATCATATAAGTGGTGACATGACATATCCAAAATTTAAACAAATTTGTCAGCGAAGCTGGAATGGTGGTAACTCGAAACATGGTTTTGTTACTATTGTAAAAGATTTTGACTTAGATAAGGGACGATAAAGGAAAAATTTAGACGAGTATATAAATATTTGACATTATTCAAAAAATAGTTAGTTACCATCCAGAGTCTGATGATGATACACGTTAAGAATTTTATCGCAAATAAACATAATCTTCAGTTTTAAAAGCAAATACAAAAATAGTTTAATATTATTGCAATACTACAAAAGTTATACGCAACAACTAACTTTAAATAAATTGTATAGGAAAACTTAGACAAAGCTAATTAATCAAATTATTAGAAATTTACGTTACGAAGGGTATGTAGACCTTTTCAGACTAGCTCAGAATAGAAAAGAATTTAGAGCTACGTCAAACCGACCTTAAGGAAGGTCGATAACAAAATGATGATACAACTCAGATCTAACTGTAACTATAAAACACAACTTAGAGACTACCCAACCCTTATTTAAGGGCGCGATAGCATCCCTCTATTTTCATAACACGAACTAATTTTAAAATAGCCGCCTTTGTGGTATAGCTTTCGCATGATAGAGGGAACTACTTTATTTTAACTTTAGTAATTTAGTGGTTCGTTTCCAAGTTAGGCAAATAACGGTTGGTAGGATACGGCAGGATGCTGGTTTATTTTCTCCATTCCTGTAACTATTGGTCGTAAATGACTTTCAGCGAATTCGAAGTTGTTGAACAGCAAGCAAAGCGTTAGGTACATAGTGCATTCTAATAATAGCCAAGGTCGTTTGCCGAAACAAATTTGTATTGTATTGTATTATTTCATTTATGTGCATATGGTATTCGCTAATTTTTATTTTTGAATGTGTAGTTTATTGTTATAAAGTGAAATTTCGTTATTATTATAAACAAACATTTAATGCTTCATTTAGTGTGGGTGTATTTGCGCTTGGGGGTAAGTATATTCTAAAATTCTTATACTTTGTGGATAGACAGATAAGTAATGGACAAAATTAATTATATATTTCATTCGATTTTGAAAATGCGTGTTCAAATATTGACATTAATTTTTGTAGATTTCATTTAGTCGAGCAACTACTGTTTTCTTGAATAAATAAATTATTTGTTTTGCATACATTATTTTATCAAAAATATTCCTTAATTGATTTATGACACCGAATGGTGAAAATGAAAGAAACTGTACACTAACTTTTTTGTCCTATATAAATCAGTTTAAAAACGACATAAACCCTATTTATAATTTAAGCAGTCCCTAAAATGTCCTATCATGTTGTGATTATTTAGGTACCAAAACTTTAAAAATCCTTTTAAAATTTATTGAGATCCAGTCTAATAGATTTTGCAAAATCTTACTTTTAAGAAAAAACAATGTTTTAAAATTTCTGGCGAAAATATAACTATTACTAATAACATGAAAAGTCGTTAGATTTCAAATTTTTCTCACAATTATACACCAATTTAGGAGAATAACAGTCGATTACTTTTCTTTTCAAAACTTAAATAAGAAAACACCTATTTCTAAAAAATTTGAAATAATGTCTTAGGACTAAAAATGATCAACTGATTCTAAAAATGTACAAAACTATAGGGTGTGTAGTTTTTACAGTACTTTTCACTTCTAGTCAGACCGTAAATAATTTGAAATTCCAAACTATTTCAAAAAATTTGTACTCTCGCTTTGTCTTGTACAAACCTTTCAAATTTCAAATATTTATCTGAAATACGAAAAAAGTTACAGTATACTTACTTCCTGTTGTCACCTGGTGTAAAATTTCTTTTATTTACGTATTTACATTTTTCAGATGGGTAAATATAAGAAGGTGTATAACCAAAATCCAGGTGGTACCAGAAAAGCTTAAAGCAGCTCGCTTAAGATGGCTGAAAATGCAACAATTACCGCTGTAAGTTATAATACATTCATCGGTAGTGTAGCTAGGATATCTTTATGTGGCTGTTTATTTTGGAATATAAAATCCAAAGACAATGAAAGTATATCTATTTAAATGTCGCATATCCACCCACAAGAATTATGCATTCTTCAGATGCCTTGCAAATAGAAAACCACAAATTACCCGACTTTCCACTTATGACTATTTGGAACTTATAAATATGATAATGCAAACTAAAAATATGTGTTTTCGCATTCTTCATAGAATTAAGTTAGTGTGATTACCCTGAAATTATGACGTAGACAAAAATTACTTAGTATTTTCTCAATGAATAGTTTTAAATGTACGTCAGAATAGCACATTTGTACTGTTTTAGAAATACTCATCAAATTTGTAGGGTACATACATAACAATAACATTTACGTTTTTACCTCGTTGAAGTTTGATAACTGTGTTTTACAAAATATTATTAATTTTTTTCTAAAATTCTATAGGATTTCATAAGCTTTAGATTTTTTTTGACAACAATGCGAAGAATTTTTGTGCTATTTTGAACGAAGTAAGCTCTCCGATGTGTCATATGATTTTTATGTAATTATTAAGTACCGACACTAAAAATGAGTAATTTTGCATCACCTGCTAACAATGGTTCAAGCCTTCTAACTACACTGGTTATGCCCCTGTCACATTATAATTTCACAAATACACATATTAATTAGATGTCATAATAAAACCCAAACTTTTTAAGTTTGAAATCCACATCAGATAATTTAGACAAGCGTGGCCCATCAAGTTTGCAAAGATTACCTGAGGTAGTTAGTAATCCAAGTACTTTATCTGAAGAAACTTCCGAGCCAGAAAGATTGAAGTCGCAGACTAAGACAGAGTATGCTAATTTGTATAAATAATCCAAATTATTATATCATTGTATTTCATATTTAGAGAACTGTGAAAAATCAACCGAGGAAAGGTCACATACATCTCCAGATAATTGGTCATTTATACCAGAAGCAGACTATAATAGGTAATACATTGTTATTTGTATTTCATATCCAGGTCGGAAACTATGTATAGGTAGGAAATTTATCTACAGGGTGATACATTTAGTATGTTAAAATTAGCTATATATATTGCTGTGATAAGGGGTTGCTTAAGGGTGCACGGTATAGTAAAGGTAGTTCGGGAATGAATAAATAGGATAGTCAGCAGAAAACTGTACTTATTTTAGGAAACAATTAAGAAATAGACATAGTTTGTAGATAGTACGTAGTCAACACCCTGTATATAGAGTAGAGATAGACTTTGGGCGACGCAGGTAAACATAGGAAGACGCATGGTTGGCGTAGGAATGAGAAGTACATGTATTAAAGTAGATAGTAAATATTAAATACCCTGTAGATAAAGTTTAGTTAATTTAGGTAAAGCAAATAAGGATATTTTTCAGTGGAAGCGCGTAATAAATGATAAAGTGTAATTAGACACGCATTAAGAAGAAGAGTTCCAGACAATTAAAGTAATACGGATATAGAAATAAAGTTTCAGGTAGTTAATATAAATGCGTACAAAGATATAACCATTTGATAAGAGAAAGGATTAAAAATTGCGTGAATCACATGTAAACATAGAAATTTAAAATCGGGTTGCATCAGTTGTTTATATAAAAGCAGGTAATCTATCAAAATACAGCATGGTGATATGAAAGACAGCTGTGGACAGGTGGTGATTATGAGGAAATGTAGAGCATTGCATCAGAAACGGCTCAATATGTAATTATTTGATTGGTCAGAGACAAGCGACGAGTTCTAGACCAAACCCACGCATGGAGCGGGGATTCGAGATTATATTAGCAAGCACCTTGATGGGAAAGTCAGTTTTGAACTCAATGAAGGCCGAAGTGCATTGCCATTAAATAAAGTAATACGCAACAAGTATAAAAGTGAAAAATAATACGAGTGCTAATATGAAGATAATTACCGTTTAAAGTAAGTACGTTTTTAATGAATTTATTGTAAACTAAGACATAAAAATAATAGGGTTTCGAGGTCTGAGGGAAATAGACTAAAATTCAGATGTTAAGAAAAAAATACAGTAATACAATTTAAATGTCAAGGGAAAAGGAAGAATAATACAATCTTGAAGTACAGGGATGAAACAAACTACTATTTTAAATCTGGGGCAAGAATGATAAATTTGAAGAATTGAAATAAATTGGGGTATATAATTTAATAATGGTGGTGATCCATAGTGTAATAATTTGAATGGAATCCAGTATTGGGGAAAATAATTTTTTTATTGGAAGCGTCGAGGTGAAAAATATAAAACCAGGTCAGATTTTCAGTTATAAGACATTTGTTTTTCTATATGAATTTTTATTTTATTTTTTTTTATATTGAATTTGCTAAATAAGATATGCTTGTAAAAAGTCAACAAAAGAGGTTGCATACGTATTGAATGAATACTAAAAAAAAAAAAAAGAAAACAGGTTTAGAATATTCTACATTTGTTGGTCAGGATCATACATTTTCTTTGGTGACTTTGGGTTTTGAGTAAATGATTGTTAATAAATGAGATTTATAAAATTAACTGATTGAAAAGTGTATTTCGAATAATTTCAAAAGCTGTACATAACATATTGGTTCTATTATACAAAATCTAAATTTACTGAATTTTATAATTGCAAATAAATGCTAGCCGAGGTCATAAGATTTAAATAGTACAAAAGGCGGAGCCACAGTTCAACAGGAAAGTGATAACTTACAAGGCGGTAACGTATCGAATTTTGCCATTGGTAGATAGAGTTGTTTACAGATAAAGTCCAGTTGATAGCGATATTAAGAAAACAGCTGGAGTAGGAGATAATTACATTTAATCGTGAATATTAAAATGGTGGTCCAATAATTTAGAGTATAGCAAATAAATAATGCAGCTCAAAGTCGGGGCATGATAATTCTTCGAATATATTACAGCAATATATATATATATATATATATATATATATATATATATATAAAGTAAAAATAATTACGACCTAAATATTTGTAATTTAAAATTGATTTGTGGGTTTGAGGTCTCTGGATTAAGTTGAAAACTCTTTTTTATGGCCTAAATTTTCGAATTTATTTTAAATTCTTGATCACAGGCTATCTAAAAAATTTTTAAACGCTAGATTATAAATGTGGTACATAGATTAAAAACTTACAAACTTGAGATTAATTGAAAACTAGCATAACAAACATTATAAAAATCTTAGAAAAACTTGTAAAACTAACAAAATTAAACGTTTTTAAATATAAATTGTAAACATTAAACTTGTATATACATCAATTTGATGCCATAAATTTTGATGTAAAAAATTTTTTTGTTTCATAGGATATAAGATAACTAATTTGTTTGATGATAGAGTATCGAGTGCATAAGTATGTGTGAGTGTTCATGTATATTATATGATGTGAGTGTACAGTGTGTGCGTGTGTGTGTATGTTTAGTTTAATTTTTGTCATTAATTTTGTTCAAAATTTAATAAATATGTGTATATGGAACTTAAGTTACTAATATCAGTTTTCTTGTTTATTGTATTTTTAGTTTTATAAATATGATACATTTCCAAAAAAATTCTTTTGATTTGTTGTTCTCTATTTCTAAAATGTCTGGATTTTCAAAATCCATACTGTGATTTTTATCTATTACGTGCGTGGTTAATGCACATGCTTTTGGTTTGTTAGTTATGTCACTCTTATGTTGAGTTATCCTTTGTTTTAATAGTTGAGAGGTCTGCCCAACATAAGAGTGAACGCAATTCAAACAGTTAATTTTATATATCAAATTTCTCTGGTTCATTTTAGATATTTTATCTTTAGTTTTAGTAAAAATATTTTGTAATGTTAGTACGTTTCGTTTAGCAAACTTTATTTTTCATTTTTAAAACTTTTATTAATTTTGGTGTTAAATGTTGAATATGTGATATTGTTTTGTAAGTGAATAATTGATTAGTACTGTTTTGATTACTGTCATTTAATTTGTTTGTGTTAGGATTAAATTGTTCGGATAGTAATTTTTTTATTAAATGGAGTGGATAACTGTTAGTTCTTAATATATTAGTAAGGATTTTTATGTTTTTTGGGTACAAAGATGGATGAGAAATTCTTTTTATTCTTTCTTTTAACCCTAATATTATATTTATTTTTGTTGATAGTGGATGGTAAGAATAAAAATTCAAATATCTCTCTGAATTTACTGATTTTTGATACCAATCTAAAATAATTTTGTTCTCATTGTTTCTTATTAGTAACGTGTCAAGAAATGGAACTGCTCTATTACATTCTTTTTCAACCGTAAATTGTATATGAGGATTATAATTATTAAATATGTATAAAGTTTCGTTCATTTTATCTTTAGGAACTGCTGTTATGGTGTCATCGACAAATTTTTTAAGAAAAGGTAAAGGAAAAGGTAAATCAGCTATGACATTGTCTAAGAGAGTATTGTAAGGTGACGGCGTACTGCAATTCACCTTACGTAACGAGAACACAACGGTGTTTTACCAATATTTCCTTTTATATTAACATAAACAGGAGACGAGATTTGAGCATCTTTATTGTAGCACGAACACGAGAATACTGAATACAGACATTTACAGCCACCGCATGGTGGGGTGAAAGGGCAAAACTGGCACGCAGGCCATCTCATTTCCTAGCTATAACGGTCCATTAAAAGAATGTACTAACATACTACCAAAGTACAATTTATTGTCATGATGGGACGTAACATGCCGCCTCCCTTGAAATTAGTAATTTCGAAAAGCTAAATAAAAGATAAACTACGCTAATTTTACACTCTAACAAATATATTACGTAACACAAGCTGTTTCAATTTAAACATAAACGTTTTTTTTTAACATTAAGCTAACTACATTAGGCTGCGCATTAGTCAATATCCATTGGTAGCGCACACAATTTCACAGTAGGTCTTTTTATTATGCCACTTGATGTACGCACACTAACTACCCGCACCTCACCATCAGCCCCTGGATGCACTTCAGTTATACGGCCTAGCCTCCACATACGTGATGGCAAATTGTCTTCCGAGATGATAACTAACTGATCTGGAGCCAAAGGAAAACCTTGAGAAATCTTCCATTTTTGACGTTTTTGCAACTCCTGAAGGTACTCTCCTTTCCATTTCAACCAAAAATCCTGCTGGATGCGCTGCACGTATTGCCATCGTGATAGTTTATTAATAGGTTCCATTGTTTAGTTCACTTCTGGAACTGACATTAAATTGTCACCAATTAAAAAATGCCCCGACGTCAGATAGTCAAAGTCGTTTGCGTCCTGAGAAAGAGGTACTAATGGACGAGAATTGAGTACACTTTCGACTTCAATTAATAAAGTATATAACTCAATAAAGGTTAAATTAGCATTTGACGCAACCTTATAAATATGCCTTTTAAAAGACTTCACGACGGCTTCCCAAAGACCACCTAAATGGGGCCCCCTAGGGACATTAAAACGAAAGTTTATATTACGGGAAGTAGCTTCTCTTTCGATGGCGTTCTGAAACCTTCCATTTTTTAGAAAATCTACGATCTCACACAGTTCATTGGCTGCACCCACATAATTAGACCCGTTATCGCAAAATATTTCGAATGGAACCCCACGTCTGCCAACAAATCTTTTAAGCGCTGCAATAAACGCTTCCGTGGTTAAATTTTCTACAATTTCGCAATGAACAGCCTTTGTTGCCATGCATACAAACACACAGCCGTACGAGATTTACGTGTACCTTCCTTGATAAAGAAGGGTCCAAAATAATCTGTACCTACACTTGAGAATGGTCTATTGTTACCTTGTATACGACACGCAGGTAAATCAGACATTTTTGGTTGTGATGTTAAAGGATTATGTCGAAAACAAAGCACGCATCTCCGTACAATTTTTCTAACAACATTTTTACCTGACAGAGACCAGTATTTTGATCTAGTAGCGGCTAACGTACCTTGAGTACCGCTATGTAAACTAGTTTTATGAGCTCGAGAGACAATTGCATCACAAAGTAAGCCTGTTCGGTCTCTTTGTCGCACGTTCGCGTGATTAATTTTAAGTTATTTAAATTTGTAGTCGTAAATCTAATAGTAAAACTGTCATCCCTTATTCCCTTATATCCCGCCATAAAAATTCCTTCTGCATGTGTGAATAAGTTGGACAGAGTAGTGAACAAGCACTTTCTTATGGATATCGAAGCAGAACAGTCGTCGGTTTTTTCGTTCGGTACCGTAAGTTAATCAAGTGCCGCAGATTTTATTTGTGAAACCCCTAAAAAACACAGTGCAAGTGTAATGTAACAAAGACTCAATTTCGCATACAGTCCACTTGGTTGAAAGAATAGGAACTGCAGCTTAGGAACAATAAAACAACGCGGAGGTAAGTCGATATACAAATTTATAAGACCCCTCCGCGCAATAAACAAATTTGGCCTTCATCACCGGATTATTAATTAATTAATTAGTTCCCATCCTTTAAGCTCCTTATACTTAAATTTATAAAATTGCGGTAGTTTTTATTATGGTTAAATGTGTTACACAGAAAAGAACATCTTGCTTGCAAATTGAATGATAAAAACATCTGGTTATAACGGTAGATTTTACAATGCATTCTTTATCCTTTGTGGCAAAGATTAGGGTCGTCGTCGGTATCTTTTATGTAAACTATTTATGAGGGTTATTGTATCCTAAATCTTTACCTTATCTGTCATTTCAAGTTGGAGCAACCATTCGGGTTCATGCAACTTGTATAACAAAGGGTTGAAATTTATTTGAAACCTTAAAAGCTTTGTCGGGCGAGCACTGTAGTTAGTTGCATTTTTCTATTAATAATTTAATTTCGTAGATGAATTAGTAATTTAGCGTATTCGAGTCACGTATTGTTTTTACATTAATTTTTATTGTCGTTCATTAATCATTAATTAAATATGGTTATATCAATTGATAAAGCTATTCTTGATGCTAAATTTGTAGTTAAAAGGTTGGATCACATATACAGCAAAATCAACCAACCGGAAAACGTATCGATTGCTTTAATTAGAGCGTCGATTAAAAGTGTCGAACAGATTGAAACGCTTTTCAAATCCTTTTGCAAGGATATTTTCTTTGATGAAGAAAGTGAACAATTGGATGAATTTTCTGCTCTTAGGGTGAAAATCGATGATTATCTATTAGATATTCGTATTATCGCTGAACAATGCGAATTAGATCGGGTAGAAAATAAGCCAAAGGTGGAAAATATGAATAATTCTTTTTCGTCAAATTGTACAATTCGCTTGAAACATCTTTCAGTTCCACGCTTCTGTGGACGCATTTCAGATTTTGAGAGTTACAATGCAATTTATAAGCGGTTGATTCATGATAATGTCAGTTTGTCACCCGTTAAAAAATTTTGCCATCTCGTTGATACATTAGATGAGCCGTCGCGTGCATTGATAAAACACTTGCCATTAAATGATTATGCATACGAGGAAGCCTATAAAATCATTACTAATCGTTTTCAGTCCAAGAAATTATTACTTTCAACATATTTTAATGCTCTTGAAAAATGCCCTAAGGTCAGTTCCTCAGACTCGCATGCGGAACTCTGGCAATTAATTAGTTGTTTTGATGAAAATATATTCGCGTTAAGGCAGATGGAAATAGATTTATTAGATTTCATGTTGTTTAATCTGTTATCAAAAAATTAGATACAAACATTTTAAAGCGTTTCGAATTAGGAAATAGTGACGAAATTCCTTCGTTTAAGGATTTAAGGTCGTACATTGAAAAACAATGTAAAGTGTTGGAAATAAATGACATTGCTTCAGGAACATGCTTAAAATCTCGAGATTCCGTTAAAGAAAGGGAAAAAGGAAGGTTTGTTAGCACTTCGGCTTAAACCTCTTTAGTTGGTACCACCAATGATGTTAAAAATTGTAGTTTCTGTCAAGCTGTGCATCCTATTTATAGATGTAAACAGTTTCTCGATAAAACCCCTCAAGAAAGATTTGAGGTGGTAAAGCTTAAAAATCTTTGTATCAAATGCTTAAATACTTCACATTCGATGAAAAATTGTACGTTAGAGTGGTCATGTAGAAAATGTCATCAGTCGCACAATTCGTTGCTTCACTTCGATAAACAAGAAAAATCGGTGTCGCCACGCCGACAAACCCATCGTCAAAGATCAGCGTCTCCTCGGAGAGCGGCGCCTAGACTTACTTCTACTAGTAGACCTAGTGAATACAATCTGTCGTCGTCGGTTGTGCATGAACAACCTGTCACTAGTTCGTTGATTTCGACGTCATTAGAACACACAACCACGCTGTTAGCTACGGCAATGGTGTCGGTGCTTGATTATACAGGAACATTGCAATCTGTTCGTGTAATATTAGATAACGGATCCATGGAAAGTTTTATGACTGAAAGGTGCCGTCAGAAATTAGGTTTAAGAAACGGAGAGCCAATGTCACTGTTCAAGGACTTGGCTTGAATTCGTCGTTGGTGTCTGGTGCACTATCGTGTGTAGTCAGTCCCTCGGGAGCACGGTCTCCAGCATATGGAATTGATTGTTATATTTTACCTAACATTTGTAATCAATTACCTTCGTCGTCGATAGGGGTCAAGGAATGGTCGCATACTCGAGGTTTGGCCTTAGCTGATTCTAATTTTAATGTTCCTGGTAAAATTGACATGCTACTCGAAGCGGAAATCTTTGCTCAGGTTTTGTTGAACGAGTCTCGTTGGGGTGTCGCTAACGAGCCAGTTGCTATTAAAACAACCTTTGGTTGGGTTTTAACGGGAAAGGTCGTTTCCCCGAATAGTTCTATTACATCGTTGTGTGCTTTCGTTGAACCCTTAGACAGTGACATTCGTCGATTTTGGGAATTAGAAAATATTCCCTTCAAAAAACACATTTCTCCTGAAGAAGAAAGGTGTGAAAATCAATTTGTGGAAAATTATAGACGTAACAAAGACGGTCGTTTTGTAGTGTCCTTGCCCTTTAAAATTTCGGAACCCTCATTTGTGGGTACAAGATCAATTTGTATTAAAAGATTTTTGTCGGTAGAACGTCGTTTGTTAAAAAATCCTGAATTGTATTCAGATTATCAAAAATTTATGGAGAATTATTTGACAAGCGGTCACATGGTTCAAGTGAAATCGCCTGAAAATTCGTCGGGTTATGAAAAAATATATTACATTCCCCATCATGCTGTACATAAGCGAGATAGCACTACCACCAAATTGCGTGTGGTTTTCGATGCTTCGTGTCAGGATCAATCTGGAAAGGCGTTAAATGATAGCTTGGCTATTGGTCCTGCTTTGCAAAAGGACATTGCAGTTTTGTTATTGCACTTTCGTGTACATCCTATCGTAATTACAGCTGACATTAAACAAATGTATCGGCAGATTTTGGTTAAAGATACTCATCGTAATTATCAACGTATCGTCTGGAGATTTTCTCCGTCAGATCCTATTATGGACTTTAAGTTAAATACTGTGACTTATGGAGTTTCGTCGTCGCCTTTTTTGGCCTTGCGTACTGTTCAAGAATTGGCAAGGTTAGAGTCGATTAATTTTCCTTTCGCGTCATCGGTATTAGCGAGCGATACCTATGTTGATGACTTAGTCACTGGATGTAATTCGATTAAAGCTGCTAATCAATTAATTGGTGAATTGAATAGTATTTGCTTTAGTGGAAAATGGAGTAGTAATTGCCCGGAAGTGATGTCCAACTTGAGGGAGTCCCTGTCCAGTTCGGACGCAATTACATTTCAAGATAAAGATAGTGGTTCTATAAAAATTTTGGGCCTTTCGTGGCGTGCTCTTACAGATGCATTTTTATACAACTTAGACGTTGAAGAGCGCACTTGCACTAAGCGTAATAGTTTGTCAGCTATCGCAAAAATTTTTGATCCTCTCGGGTTGATAGCACCTGTAGTACTGTTCTCTAAACGTTTAGTTCAAGATCTTTGGCTTTTAGGTGTCGGGTGGGACCAAAAGCCTCCATTGGAAGTCATACAAAAATGGAAACATTGTTTGGGTGAATTGCCAGCGGTTTCGAACATTGAGATTTCGCGTCGCATCGTATGTCATAATTTTAAAAGGGTGGAGTTGCATGGATTCTGTGATGCTTCTGAAGCCGGGTATGCATCTGTCCTCTATTTCCGTTCGTTCGATCTAGAAGGTAATAATACCATTTCATTAGTATGCGCAAAATCGAAGGTTGCTCTTACTAATCGCGTTTCATTTTCCCGTCTCGAATTGTGTGCTGCTGTACTCTTGGCAGATTTAGTAGATTTCGTCAAAAATACTTATACAGATATTTTATCATTTAGTAATATTTTCGCGTGGTCAGATTCTACTGTTGTTTTGTTTTGGATTCGGTCTTCCTCGCATAAGTGGAAGACATTCGTTAGCAATCGTATTTCGCATATTCAAGAACGTATTCCTCCATCTTCATGGTTTCATGTTGTCCCAGGATAACCCTGCGGATTGTGCCTCACGTGGACTTTTGGCTTCAGAGTTGGTTCATCATCCATTATGGTGGACAGGACCTTCCTGGTTAGTGCGTCGTAATGAAGAATGGCCAGTAACATCGCTGCCAAAACTTATCGACCCATCTCGGATGGACATCGAATATCGCACTCTGTCGTTAACAGTCGTTATGTCTGACAATTTCTTAGATATGTTGTTGGATAAATTTTCAAAACTGCAGAAAATTTGTAGGATTATTACATGTATTCGTCATTTTATTCGTAATGTTCAATGTCCAGATTTGCGTTCAAAATATTCTGATAGTTTGTCTCTAGCTCAACAGCAAGAGGCTATACAGTTATTGATTAAACGAGTTCAAACAAATGTTTTTTCCCAAGACATTGCTAATATTAAAACTGGAAAACTTGTTAGTAAACAACTTTGTAGCTTTAGTCCGTTTCTAGATAGTCGTGATTTGTTGAGGGTGGGCGGTCGTTTACGTAATTCTGACTTGTCGCATGATGCAAAATTTCCAATTTTGCTTCCTCGGTCGCATCGGTTGACTGAAATTATTATCTTAGATTGCCATGAAAGATATTTACATGCTGGTAGGGACGGTATCGTTCGGATACCTACCATCAAGACAGCCCTAGGGTTAGTTAAACGTCCTCTGGTGAAACTATGTTTACTGCCAGTTACTTGATATTTAATGGTATGTACACATATATTCACTTATATAAGTTTGTCGGTTAGGTTTCTTAGGTAATAGCTCTAATTAGTTTTAAATATAAAATAAGTTAGTTCATACTTATTTTGGTGGGCGGGATGTTCGGTCTCTTTGTCGCACGTTCGCGTGGTTAATTTTAAGTTATTTAAATTTGTAGTCATAAATCTAATAGTAAAACTGTCATCCCTTGTTCCCTTATATCCTGCCATAAAAATTCCTTCTGCATGTGTGAATAAGTTGGACAGAGTAGTGAACAAACACTTTCTTATGGATATCGAAGCAAAACAGTCGTCGGTTTTTTCGTTCGGTACCGTAAGTTAGTCAAGTGCCGCAGATTTTATTTGTGAAACCCTTAAAAAACACAGTGCAAGTGTAATGTAACACAGACTCAATTTCGCATACAGTCCACTTGGTTGAAAGAATAGGAACTGCAGCTTAGGAACAATAAAACAACGTGGAGGTAAGTCGATATACAAATTTATAAGACCCCTCCGCGCAATAAACAAAGCCCTTTGCAAGCAATATTGGATGTTTATTATCAAATTGCATACTTGAATGACGCAAGCGCCCTCCTACGCGTAATATCCCGTTTTCATCCAGAAATGGATTTAACGACAATAACCTTGACTTAGTATTCAGACCTTGAGAACTTTGCAACTGGTCAATCTCTTTACTAAAAGAAATTCTTTGGTCAATCTTTAACAATGCAGTTTCCGCTTCATTGAGCTCCTTTACCGACAATTCTGAGGTATCCCTTTTTAATTTATTTTTACAGTTAAAAATAAACCTTTTACAGGTAGCAATTAAACGAACTAATTTAGTAATGGACGAATATTTTAAGAAAATGCACTGTGCAAATTCACGCAACTCATTAACGTAACAATCGCTGATCCCAACAGTAAATACTTCAGCCTCTGGCACATCTACCTGGCATTTTATTGAATTAAATAATTTCGGTTTAAAATCAGCTTGATTTAGAAATGCAGGGCCTCGCCACCACAAATTGTTTTTATTAAATCAGCAGGGTATTGTCCCCTAGAAATAATATCTGCAGGGTTGTTGATTGTGTCAACGTGATACCATGATTCCGATTTTGATATATTTTGAATTTCTGTTATTCGATTCGCTACGAAAGATTTCCAACGACTAGGACATGATTTAATCCAACACAGAGCAATGGTTGAATCTGTATAATAATTAATCACCGAAAATTTCATATTGGACGAACTTAGCACTTTTTCGACTAATTCAGCCAATAATGAAGCAGCACATAATTCCAATCGTGGTAAACTTATTGTTTTAAGAGGGGCTACTCTTGATTTTGCGCCTCGTCCTATATAAATTTGGATCAGAACTTGCATACGGTAATGCAAGCTCAAACAAACATTTTGTTGCAATAAACGACGCGGGTCGTGTACCATACGTGAGCGTTTTTAATTCGAATATCTTGACTTCCTCATCTGAAGAAAAGCGAAATAATATTGTAACGCGCTACTACTACCGCGTTTCTTTAATTTAAAACAAGTAATAATAATGGTCTTTATTGCTCACTGTTCACAAGTCTAATTAACAGTATATGCCTTATTCATAGATGTTTTCAGTCCACTCAACAATGAAGCACTATTACACTAATGAATTTACAAGTACTAATATCTTCTTAAATTAACTCCTTTACCATAAGTTCATTAACAACACTAACACAACTATTTGTTTATACACTTCTATTTATTTATGTATACTGCAAGTTGCATGCACATTAGACACAGCATATCATTTATGTATATATTCTAAAAACTCAACTACGTTTACTTTACAACGACATAATTTATATTAGACATTCAAGAATAGACTAACTCTTACATTCATAAGCGGCCTTATATATACCCTGCATTAAGATATGACTCATTATCTAGAACTTTGTAGAAGGATTCTCGAATGCTGAAGAATACGCTGTGCCCCGGGCGTTTGTATGTTTGACGGGTTGCCTAATAGTGGATCGCAACAATATTCTTTGATACGGCGTGTCTTCAGGATTAATTAGAATCTGCCTATACATTTTTGTTATATTCGAGCACAGAACAAATTTATAAAATCGAAATCGAGTAAGAATGCTGAAAAGATCGTTTTGTAATACCGGACCTAGCATTAGAATATCGTTTAGTGAAACATTTGTTGACGATTTGCAGGATGCATCAAAAACAATACGAATTTTAGATGTAAGGCTTTCGTCCTTGAAGACCGCATGGTGAGGCATATAATAACCCTCGCCCGAGCAGGTACTTAAGCTCCCTATTTCGGTCATGTGCCCGAGTTTTAAATATTTCGACATAAACCTATCGTAATCCGTTTTAATATCGAGATTTTTTAATAACCTTTTTTCGAGATTTAAATATCGCCGCTTAGCAATTTCTAACGAATTTCCTATTAATTTAGGGTTGGACTTCCATGGTAAAGAAGCAATAAATCGACCTGCGTCATCGCGCTTTATAGTGTTTTGATAATGTAACTCGCAATTCTTCTGTTCTTGAGAATTTTGCGTAGTTTCAGTTACGTGCTCAATTTCCCAAAATTTAGCAATGTTTTTAGAAATTTGTTGCAATGTATTTAAATTGCATGTCGCAGGGGTGAAAGATTCGATTGGAATGTTACCTGGAACTAATCCTGAAAATAGCCACCCAAACACAGATTTTTGAAGAGTAATATTTTCATCTAAGAGTCGTATTTGTCACATGCGCAATAATTTGAAAAATACTTGAGCCCCAATTAAAATATCAATTTTTCGCGAAATATAATATTGTGGGTACGCAAGCTGCACATGATTTGGTATATTTATGAAATACGGGTCAAACGATTTTGTTGGAAGATCCCCTGAGATTTTATTTAAAACATAACAATCTAAATCGATTGAAAAACTGTTGTGTTTTGATTTGATTCTTGTTTTCGCGAGTACGTTACTGCTGGTTGTTTTATCACTTATGCCGCTAATGGCCAAGTTAGTTTGCACCGTTTTCAGATTAAGTTTTCCTGTTACATCTTCGCGAATTATATTAATTTGAGAAGCCGAGTCGAGTAAGGCCCTTGCATTGCTGTAGGAACCCTTACCGTCCTGGATTTCTACCACACAGGTAGCTAGTACAATACTACAAGGATTCTGCACAGCGTGAAGTGAATGTATTTGTTCACTTGAAGTTTGAGGTTAATTATAACGGGATTGTGCTGAGTTTACTTTAGACTGGTTAGGGTCAATGTTTTCATTTATCGACAGATTGCGACCACTGTCATTTTTAGAAGACGTTAAATGCAAAATTGTATTGTGCAATTTTGAACATTTCTTACAGCGAGAAGATTTACAATTTACCCCAAAATGACCAGGTCTTAAGCAATTAAAACAGAAACGTTTATTTCGAGCTATTTCTATGCGCGAATCAACCGGAAATTTTAAGAATGCTGGACAATTGCTAGTGAAATGATTATTTTCAGAGCAATAATTACAATTACCTGACTTGTTTAACGTTAAACCACAAGACGCGGACTTGTAATTACCTTCATTACCTTGATACGTGGATTTTTTCAGTGCAAAATTGTTGTTTTCGCGTGAGCTAATTGCGTTTAATGCATGGCACCTTTGATTTAGAAAATCGCACAGCATTTTGTACGACGGCAAGTTTGAGACTTCTAATTTATTCTCCCATTCGTTTCGTGTTGGCAGAGGAAGTTTCGATGTGATTAAATAAACCAAGATATCGCTCCACTCTTCCACTGGTCTACCCCTGGCAGTTAGAGAACGTAGATGTTGTGAAGTTGTATCCATAATGTTACGCAAACCTTGGTACGACTCTTTGTGAAGTACAGGCAATTCAAAAATTGAACGAATGTGAGTGGTAACAATGACGCGTTCGTTTTCGTAGCGATCTTTCAATATTTGTTTAGCGTTTTCATAATTTTGAGGTGTTATTTCTAGGCACTTAATTGTATCCCAAGCTTCATTCCTTAAACTCGATTTCAAGTACTGTAGTTTTCGATTGGCGATAAAGAGTCATCAGAATCGATGAGCGAATTAAATGTCTCTAAACGAAATCCATTCGTCAAATTTTCCACTGAACGTTGGTATTTGTATATTCGGTAATTTAGCTACACAACTAGCTGATTGCCCAAGTTTTTGTGGCTTTGTTTCAGCAAAAGAAATAAATTTTAGTTGCAATTTTGAAAAGGTTGCGTCAATGCATTCCTTTTCCGCGAAAATGTCCTGAAATTCGGAATCAAAATTACTATCGTAAATTTCTTCCAATAATTCCTCAAGCGAATTAATCAATTTAGTACATGTCTGAAATTGTCTTGTAGCTTTATTGCGAGTTTCATCGTTTACCTTACTCTCATTTAGATACTGATCTAGCATTGTTAAGCTGCGTTTCAGGTAAATGCGTTTATTTTTGTATTTCTTAACTTCAGCTTGAAATGTAACTATTTCCTGCTCTTCCATTGTAGAAGTTTAGTTTACCGAGAAATATGTATACAGAAGACCCTTTCTTTGCTGACCAGTTCTGGAGAACAATAGAGTAACCTAACGGAACACTCTACTGTTTGCCCACGATGGTTGTATTTCGTAAAGATTCTTGCCAGCAATCGCCCTTACTGCCACTTACGAGAAGAGGAAGGCCTCTTATTATATTCGTAAAACGTGTTTAAAATTGAAAGACGATTGTAAGGGTTGCTTGTCCAGTTTGTAGCAGGTAACTTGTCTACCAAACTTACGATAAAGATGGCACTACTTGAACTTCTGTTACCCGACCGAGATATAAAACTTCGTATACACGCGCGTTATATGTTTAATGTTCAATTAATAACGGTCACTGTAATTAGCGATCCGACTCTACGAAGGACCAAATGTAAGGTGACGGCGTACTGCAATTCACCTTACGTAACGAGAACACAACGGTGTTTTACCAATATTTCCTTTTATATTAACATAAACAGGAGACGAGATTTGAGCATCTTTATTGTAGCACGAACACGAGAATACTGAGTATAGACATTTACAGCCACCGCAAGGTGGGGTGAAAGGGCAAAACTGGCACGCAGGCCGTCTCATTTCCTAGCTATAACGGTACATTAAAAGAATGTACTAACATACTACCAAAGTACAATTTATTGTCATGATGGGACGTAACAAGTATTCATAATTAGATCAGCAAGTATCGGACTGATGTTTGAACCCCTAGGGCATCCAAATATTTGCTGAAAAAATTTATTATTAAAACTAAAATAACTACTTTCAAAAACATAAAAATCCTTACTAATATATTAAGAACTAACAGTTATCCACTCCATTTAATAAAAAAATTACTATCCGAACAATTTAATCCTAACACAAACAAATTAAATGACAGTAATCAAAACAGTACTAATCAATTATTCACTTACAAAACAATATCACATATTCAACATTTAACACCAAAATTAATAAAAGTTTTAAAATGAAAATAAAGTTTGCTAAACGAAACGTACTAACATTACAAAATATTTTTACTAAAACTAAAGATAAAATATCTAAAATGAACCAGAGAAATTTGATATATAAAATTAACTGTTTGAATTGCGTTCACTCTTATGTTGGGCAGACCTCTCAACTATTAAAACAAAGGATAACTCAACATAAGAGTGACATAACTAACAAACCAAAAGCATGTGCATTAACCACACACGTAATAGATAAAAATCACAGTATGGATTTTGAAAATCCAGACATTTTAGAAATAGAGAACAACAAATCAAAAAGAATTTTTTTGGAAATGTATCATATTTATAAAACTAAAAATACAATAAACAAGAAAACTGATATTAGTAACTTAAGTTCCATATACACATATTTATTAAATTTTGAACAAAATTAATGACAAAAATTAAACTAAACAAACACACACACGCACACACTGTACACTCACATCATATAATATACATGAACACTCACACATACTTATGCACTCGATACTCTATCATCAAACAAATTAGTTATCTTATATCCTATGAAACAAAAAATTTTTACATCAAAATTTATGGCATCAAATTGATGTATATACAAGTTTAATGTTTACAATTTATATTTAAAAACGTTTAATTTTGTTAGTTTTACAAGTTTTTCTAAGATTTTTATAATGTTTGTTATGCTAGTTTTCAATTAATCTCAAGTTTGTAAGGTTTTAATCTATGTACCACATTTATAATCTAGCGTTTAAAAATTTTTTAGATAGCCTGTGATCAAGAATTTAAAATAAATTGAAAATTTAGACCATAAAAGAGTTTTCAACTTAATCCAGAGACCACAAACACACAAATCAATTTTAAATTATATATATATATATATATATATATATATATATATATATATATTACTCATATTTAGACCAGGGTAGAAAATTAAATAATCAAATCAAATAATTTTAATTACCGTGTATAAGGAATTTCATTAAATAATACGCTTTATTAAAACCTTGAAGCATAAATAAACTCGGTCGTTTCAGTAAAATAAGAAATTTAAATTATCTATAAGACGCTTTACATCAAAAGAAGCAGTATTGAAAAGCGCAGTGGATAATTTAATTATTCCTAAACAAATGGAAATTACGTGCAAAGTTTATATTAATTAACCCTATTTTAAGTAACGGGTAGTAAAACAAAGTGTACATATAATAATTAATATTTAAGGTGTATTCGCTAAAAAAAATGAAAAGGATGGAAATCAATTTTAATTGGAGTTAATTAAACCGTTAATAACATATAATAAGCATAAAAGGCTTGTGAAAACCCAATAATAGTCAAATCGTAGGAAGGTTATTTAAAATGTTACGTTTGAAAACACCTGCGTGTTTTAAAAGGCAATTTCAAGTTAATTTGTTTGGATAAACATGTTGATTCTAAGGATATTGGAAACGATCAGATGCTTTAGCAGGAAATACAGAACACCTGCGTATTTTTAAAAAAGCTCATTCTGCGTAAATTTGGCAAATAATTAATGTTTCAAAGAATCTTGGAGAAACCGGGGCTTAATATTCACGAGAATGTGCGATACGGGGTTATTAAACCAAGATAACAGTCCGCGTGGACTAAAATATAATCGATAATGAAGAGTGTCAAGTTGCACCAATACGAACAGGTTAGAGAAGGAAAGAGAAAATGCGTCAAGCAAAGACACATATTGTAAAGGGCGGGATTTAAGCAACGTCAAGGGGTTGCGATTGGTTAAAATAGGATGCATATATCAGAGGTAGAACAACAATTTCTGTATAAAAGTAATTAGTTTTTCTCGGACAACTTTGCGGGCCGTGTTGAAATTTTCTGAGATCTCAATGGGGAGTACTAAATTCATAAAATCGACGTGCAGGCTACAGACTGGGAACGTAGAATGAGGAATTCGTTGGAATTACCCGTTTTAGGGAACAAAGCGACGTGTCGGCTATTCGCTATATATACAGGCGGGAATATGTGTTTCTCTCTCTTAGACTCTTAGACTTTCGACGATTCGATGCGTTAAAAGCTCGTGCATCCGCGACTTGATATTAAACAGTGCATTTTAGTTTGATTAAATAATTTAAAGTGTGCTAGTATATTTTAGTGACTCAAAATAGTTGGTTATTTTACGTGCTAACATGAATGTACTTCAGTGCACTTAGATACAAGGTAATAAAAGTTTATTATCACGGTACCAATTAGTAAGATTTACAACGACAAATGTATACCCAAAAGTAGGCAGTTTTGGCGTATATTGGTAATATTGGTAAAAGGAAGTATGAATTTCTTTGCTATTTTGCGGGGGTGTTAATGACTAAATGGTTCGTAAATGTGTCTGCATCCACTGAACCAGAGGCAGATATACACAGATGAGTTCCGGAAAAGCCTAGAAACAACTTTAAATTAATGGTGATGAAGAACATTTTTTAAAGCGTTGATAACTTGAAGCTGTAAATAGAATCCGGTTGGAATGGTGTGATTTACAAAAGGGACGATTACACTGAAGCTACGAGGACAATAACCTTCAGGTAAATTGTACTATTTTGTTTGACATTTTTTGTGTGTATTGAATGACTTTATAATTGATTTACTTTAAATGGACATTAGTGGAATTTTTCTAACCATAAAAATTTAATTTTAAGATGAAATTTGCTTGTTTAAGTAAAAGGGTATTTTGTTTTGATGTTCGGGAATAGGATGAAACTTTGGGTAGGTCTTTGAGCTCAATTAGACAAACCTGGTTAATTAACGTAAAGGGGTGGTAGATGCTCCTTTATACTCAGACTCCGGTCTGCTTATCTTGTTATATTAATTAGTAGGCATCCAACAAGGACTTTAATTTTGGATGCACAGTAAAATGATAATAAAATTAATCCGGAAATTCTTTTTAAAACTGAATGTTATGTTCAAATTTAATTTGAAAATTTAATGTATTCTGAATATTGATGTAAATAGAGTTAACGTTGATGTTTGTGGTAGGAATGTGTTGTTTAATTTTTATGATTGAGAATGGAAGTTATCTAGAAGAGCAGCCGAGGCGATTAACAGAAGGAATCAACGGACCAGGTGATTTAAAAGGTTTCACAGCAATATATATATATATATATATATATATATTACTCATATTTAGACCAGGGTAGAAAATTAAATAATCACATCAAATAATTTTAATCACTGTGTATAATGAATATTAGTAGATAATACGCGTTATTAAAACCGTGAAGCATAAAAATTTATTAGTTTCAGTAAAAATAAGAGATTTAAACCATGTACAAGACGTTTTATATCAAAAGAAGCAGTATTAAAAAAGCTCTGCGTGTAATGTAATTATTCCTAAACAAATGGAAATTACGTGCAAAATTTATCTTAATTAACTCTATTTCAAGTAACCGGTATTGAACAAAACGTACAGATAATATCTATAGAAACTTGTAAAAACCCACTAAAATGCAAATCCTAGAAGTGTTAGTTAGAAGTAGGATGTTTGAACACACCTGCGTATTTTAAAAGGCAATTTCAGTTTAATTTGTTTAGATAAACATGTCGATTCTAAGGATATTGGAAACGGTCAGATGCTTTAGCACGAAATACCAAACAGGGTTTATTTAAAAAGCTCATTCGGCGAAAATTTAGCAGATAATTAATGTTTACAAAGAATCTTGAAGAAACCGTGGCTTAATATTCACGAGAAGGTGCGATACGGGGTTATTTAACCCAGATAGTCCACATGGACTAAAATATAATCGATAATAAAGAATATCAATTTGCACCAATACGAACAGGTTAGAAAAGGAAAGAGAAAATGCGTCAAGCAAAGACACATATAGTAAAAGGCGTGATTTAAGCAACGTCACGAGGGTCACAATTGGTTGAAAATAGGATGCAAATATCAGAGGTAGAAACAACAATTTCTGTACAAAATTAATTAGTTTTTCTCGGACATGTTTGCGTGCCGTGTGAATTTCTGAGATTTAAATGGGGCGAGTGAAAATTAGTAAAACCGACGCGCGAGCGACGGACTGGGAACAGAGAATGAGAAATTCTTTAGAATTACCCGTTTTGGGGAACAGACCGACAGACAGGCTTTTTGCTATATATACCGAGGTGAATATAAACAAACTCTCTCATAGACTTTTGACTATTCGATGCGTTAAAAGCTCTTACATCCGCGACTTGATTCAAGATGTTAAACAGTGCATTTTAGTTTGATAAAATAATTTAAAATTTTGCTCGTATATTTTAGTGATTCAAAATAGTTTGTTATTTACGTGCTAACATGAATGTACTTCAGTGCACTTAGATACAAGGTAATAAAATTTAGTATCACTGTACCAATTAGCAAAATTTACAACGACAAATGTATACACAAAAGTAGGCAGTTTTGGCGTATATTGGTGAAAGAAGTATGAATTATTTGCTATTTTTCGGGGTGTTAATAATTAAATGGTTCAAATACGTGTCTGGATCCACGAAACAAGGGTCAGATATACACAGATGAATTCCGGAAAAGCCCAGAAACAACTTTAAATAAATGGTGATGGAGAAAATTTTAAAAGCGTTGAGAATTAGAAGCCGTAAATATAATCCTGTTGGAATGGTGTGATTAACTAAAGGGACGATGTACATTGAAGCTACGAGGACAGTAACCTTCAGGTAAATTATACTATTTTGTTTGACATTTTGTGTGGTTGAATAACTTTATAATTGATTTACTTTAAATGGACATTAGTGAAATTGTACTAACCATAAAATTTTAATTTTAAGATGAAATTTGCTTGTTTAAGTAGAAAGGGGTATTTAGTATTGATGTTCTGAATTATGATGAATCTTTGGGTATGTCTTTGAGCTCAATTAGACGTACCTGGTTAATTAACGTAAAGGGTGGTAGATGCTCCTTTATACTCAGACTCCGGTCTGCTTATATTGTCATATTAATTAGTAGGCATCCAACAAGGACTTTAATTCTGGATGCACGTTAAAGTGATAATAAAATTAATCTTGAAATTCTTTTTAAAACTGAATTTTATGCTGAAATTTAATTTGAAAATTTAATGTATTCTGAATATTGATGTAAATAGAGTTAACGTTGATGTTTGTGGTAGGAATGTATTGTTTAATTTTATGAATGAGGAGGTTTATAAAATTAGGTGAGCAGCCGAGGCGAAACAGGATCACAGCAGTCTTTGACGCCCAATTCGTGACGCTCGATTTTAAAATGGATCACAGCAGTTTATGACGCCCAATCAGAGGGCTCGAATGTTTTTTTTTGAAGGGGCCAGTACCTGCAGATAATGAGAAGATTCACAGCATTCTTGGCGACCACAACGTGAGGCTCGAGTTCCAAATAAAATTTTGTTATTTTATTCCAGGAAACTGGCGATCTGAGAGAGAGTTTCTGTTTGTGTATAAATTTAAGAGTATTTTTAGAGTGTGTGTGAGTGATTAGAACGTATGCAGAGAAAAGAGTGGTTAAGGAGTCAAGGAGTGGAAATTGGAAGTGACGATAGTGCATTGTGTGAAAAAAATTCGAAAATGGAAGAAGCTGGAGGCAGTAGAGATCAGTCGAGGACGGAATCAGGGGATCAAGGAAACGAGATTATGATGAGAATGCTAGAGGAAATGAGATCGAGTAGGGAAGAAGCTAATAGGAAGTTTGAGGAGATTAGAGAAATGAGTGCTGAATCGAATAGGAAAGTTGACCGAATGAATGAGACATTAACAGGAGTTAGGGAAACCCTAAGTGAGAAAATAGATAAGACGAATAAAGAAGTTTCAGAATTTAAAAATAGTCTTACCGTAAAGATGGGGGAAGTTGAAAATAGGGTTGATAAAAATGAGCGTGATATTACAGGTCTTCGACAGGAAATGGGACATTTAAGGTCCGAAGTACGCATTTTTTGTGAAGAAGAGATTAATGTAAAAATGACTGAAGTAACGGACTCATGTAGGGATCAGTTAGGCAGGGTAGAACGCGAAGTTAGTAGTATTAAATACAACATGTCAAATTTAACAGGGGATGGTCCCAGATTTTATACAGGTGGAGGATCATTGGACCAACACATGAAGTTTTATGGCGATAACAGGGTAAATCCACAAAATTTTATTAATAGTGTAAGAAATCTAGTGGGAAATTTATTTGACGAACAGACTAAACTAAATACGATAAAGGCTTTATTAAAGGACAATGCGGAAGCGTGGTACAATTTAGTAGGACAGGACATAGACACGTATCAGGACTTTGAAAACAAATTTTTAAAGCACTACTGGAGTGACCACAGACAAGACCAGGTACGAGACGACTTAATCACAGGAAATTTAAGGAGAATTTTCAGGAAGTAGAGCAATATGCTATACGCAAGTATAGCATAGCAAAGCAACTGAACCCACCACTGACGGACCGACAAATTATTAAGTATTTATCACGACACTTCGAGGTAGACATAAGACAACATGTAGTTCTACAGAACATAGTGGACAGAGAAATGTTTTTAGAATACCTGCAGAGGTACGACGACGTAAGTAGTGGACGACCTCGGGATAATAGGGAAAGACAGATCAACACAGTTAGGTTTGACAATAGACGGGACAACTATGCTAGAAGGGGGAATAGTTACGGATACCAGCGACAGAATTGGGAACAGAGACGACCATACGTTAGAAGTAATAGTTTAGAAAGGGGACCTGCACCGAGACCGGGACCTACCAGAATGAATAGTTCACCAGACATGAGCGGGACTGCTAATACAGACACGGAACGAGTGGAAACGCCTAGGACATACGCTGAGGTGACGGTTAGACCAGGACCGAGTAGGGAAAACAGACCTGGACAGGATTTTTAGAACGCGACAGACCACTAGATTTCAGTGTAAATGTGTATGAACATCCACGTGAATTTTTCAAAATTGAGGAGGAAGTAGAGCCAGAAACTGAGGAAAATTATGTTTGCCAATTGTTAATTTAGAAATTTTTGAGAATAATGTAGAAGTATTACTTGATACAGGGACAGAGGCGAGTTTAATATCGGAGGAATTCGTCAGCAAAATTAGGGATAAGGTTTGTGATAGAATTATGCCTATAAAGCGTAGCCATTTAGTAGCTCCAAATAAAAAGAAGTTTGCTGTAGTAAATAGTGTTGTGGTGCTTAGGATAGATATAGGAGGTTTAAGCTGTGAACAGGAGTTTGTAATTGTACCTGGACTGAAGTTTCAGAGCATTTTAGGTGTTGACTGTATGATGAAGTTAGGGGTTTTGATAGATATGGAACGGAAGGTAATAAGGATTAAGGATAGGGTAGTGCCATGGAAGGGCAGTTATGAAGTCACAGAGGATGACACGGGGTTTAGTATTAATGTAGTAGAGGTAGAGGATGATGAAGTTAAACAGATCAACACAATAAGATGTCCAGAGGAAAAGATAGTAGAGGTTCAAGCTTTAGTACAAAACATGCAGAATTAGTGGGGTAGAAGCAACAGCAGCATATCGGAGCAGGTGAAGGCAGAATTATTTTGACGAGGTTAATTGGCAAGTTTGTTTTTAATAAAGTAGATTTAAGGAATTCATTATGGCGGATTCCATTACACAAGCAGTCTAGAAGGTACATAGGATATTCCATAGAGGAAAAATCGATAATTTTAAAGTAGTATCGTTTGGTTTGTCGACAGAAAAGAAAATAATAATAAATAAAAACAGAGTGTAGTGCGTGAAGAAGGAGCAATATTTAAGAGTCAGGATAATAGGGATGATAAGTTTATTGTATGTGAGATAATAGGATGTTAAGTATAGATATAGAAGGGGAGAGATAGGGATGAAGAGTATTAGGATGGTGAGAAGAAAGACTTGGAGGGTCAAGAAGAGAGTTAGATTTAAATAGGATAGGGATAGAATAGGTGTATATAGAAGAGTAGAAGTAAGTGTTGATAGAAAATAAAGCTAGGTATAGGATAAATATGGGAGATAATTAGGAATAGGTTTAGGATGAGAATAAAGAGTAAATGTAGGAAAAAATAAGATAGGTTAAGTGTAGATATTTCATAGAAGATTAGTGGAGAGTTAGGAATAGAGTAAGAGTGGGATAGGCATATAGATTAGGTAGGGGAAGTAAAGTATAGTGAAGATTAGTTAAAAGTTAGGAATAGGATAGGTATATAGGATGTATATAGGATTAGATGGATAAGTAGGATGAAGTTAGGAATAATTTCAGTTTATAAAATTAAGTGAGAGTTAGGAATAGGATAGGGATATGCGATAGGTGTAAATATTTTTTGAATTGGAGATAAAGTAGGTAAGTTAGATAGATAAGGGTAGAGAGAGATAGGCAATTTTTTTTGTAATTTTTTTTTGTCTAAATGCTTTATATTTGCATTCAAATAAGTGGGATTATTTGTATTCAAATAGGGGGAAAATACTCATATTTAGACCAGGGTAGAAAATTAAATAATCACATCAAATAATTTTAATCACCGTGTATAATGAATATTATTAGATAATACGCGTTATTAAAACCGTGAAGCATAAAAATTTATTAGTTTCATTAAACATAAGAGATTTAAATCATGTACAAGACGCTTTATATCAAAAGAAACAGTATTAAAAAGCTCTGCGTGTAATGTAATTATTCCTAAACAAATGGAAATTACGTGCAAAATTTATCTTAATTAACTTTATTTCAAGTAACCGGTATTGAACAAAACGTACAGATAATATCTATAGAAACTTGTAAAAACCCACTAAAATGCAAATCCTAGAAGTGTTAGTTAGAAGTAGGATGTTTGAACACACCTGCGTATTTTAAAAGGCAATTTCAGTTTAATTTGTTTAGATAAACATGTCGATTCTACGGATATTGGAAACGGTCAGATGCTTTAGCACGAAATACCAAACAGGGTTTATTTAAAAAGCTCATTCGGCGAAAATTTAGCAGATAATTAATGTTTACAAAGAATCTTGAAGAAACCGTGGCTTAATATTCACGAGAAGGTGCGATACGGGGTTATTTAACCCAGATAGTCCACATGAACTAAAATATAATCGATAATAAAGAATATCAATTTGCACCAATACGAACAGGTTAGAAAAGGAAAGAGAAAATGCGTCAAGCAAAGACACATATAGTAAAAGGCGTGATTTAAGCAACGTCACGAGGGTCACAATTGGTTGAAAATAGGATGCAAATATCAGAGGTAGAAACAACAATTTCTGTACAAAATTAATTAGTTTTTCTCGGACATGTTTGCGTGCCGTGTGAATTTCTGAGATTTAAATGGGGCGAGTGAAAAATTCGTAAAAACCGACGCGCGAGCGACGGACTGGGAACAGAGAATGAGAAATTCTTTAGAATTACCCGTTTTGGGGAACAGACCGACAGACAGGCTTTTTGCTATATATACCGAGGTGAATATAAACAAGCTCTCTTAGACTTTTGACTATTCGATGCGTTAAAAGCTCTTACATCCGCGACTTGATTCAAGATGTTAAACAGTGCATTTTAGTTTGATAAAATAATTTAAAATTTTGCTCGTATATTTTAGTGATTCAAAATAGTTTGTTATTTACGTGCTAACATGAATGTACTTCAGTGCACTTAGATACAAGGTAATAAAATTTAGTATCACTGTACCAATTAGCAAAATTTACAACGACAAATGTATACACAAAAGTAGGCAGTTTTGGCGTATATTGGTGAAAGAAGTATGAATTTTTTGCTATTTTTCGGGGTGTTAATAATTAAATGGTTCAAATACGTGTCTGGATCCACGAAACAAGGGTCAGATATACACAGATGAGTTCCGGAAAAGCCCAGAAACAACTTTAAATAAATGGTGATGGAGAAAATTTTAAAAGCGTTGAGAATTAGAAGCCGTAAATATAATCCTGTTGGAATGGTGTGATTAACTAAAGGGACGATGTACATTGAAGCTACGAGGACAGTAACCTTCAGGTAAATTATACTATTTTGTTTGACATTTTTGTGTGGGTTGAATAACTTTATAATTGATTTACTTTAAATGGACATTAGTGAAATTGTACTAACCATAAAATTTTAATTTTAAGATGAAATTTGCTTGTTTAAGTAGAAAGGGTATTTAGTATTGATGTTCTGAATTATGATGAAACTTTGGGTATGTCTTTGAGCTCAATTAGACGACCTGGTTAATTAACGTAAAGGGGTGGTAGATGCTCCTTTATACTCAGACTCCGGTCTGCTTATATTGTCATATTAATTAGTAGGCATCCAACAAGGACATTAATTCTGGATGCACGTTAAAGTGATAATAAAATTAATCTTGAAATTCTTTTTAAAACTGAATTTTATGCTGAAATTTAATTTGAAAATTTAATGTATTCTGAATATTGATGTAAATAGAGTTAACGTTGATGTTTGTGGTAGGAATGTGTTGTTTAATTTTATGAATGAGGAGGTTTATAAAATTAGGTGAGCAGCCGAGGCGAAACAGGATCACAGCAGTCTTTGACGCCCAATTCGTGACGCTGGATTTTAAAATGGATCACAGCAGTTTATGACGCCCAATCGGTGGGACTAGAATTTTTTTGTTGAAAGGGCCCAGTTCCCGCATTCAAAGGAGTATATCACAGCAATATATATATATATATATATATATATATATATATATATATATAACAGGTGCCTATTTCTTACACGTTGTATGGGTAACTCTGTTATTTGTGATATTAGAAAAAGGTTAAATAGGGCAACTAGTGCAGTTTTTAATGCCGAGTTCAGCCATGAAAAGATAATTAACATACAGGGTGTAGCAAAAGCGTTATACCAAAATAACGAAATTTTGATCTTTTTTGTTTTGCTTCGTGGTTCATTTATTATGATAGATACAGTAAAACGTTGTAGATGTTTTTTACATTATTTTAAAAGGAGAATAAGATAAACTTATTTGTTTTTACATGGCTTTGGTCATGTTCGAGTAAATAAGTGAGGTTATGTTTTTTTAAATGGAAACCATAATTAGCGGTAGTTTTGATAGAAAGGCATTTTTTTTCTCTTTTCAGTGATGTACTTCAGTGTACATGTTCAACATAAAAATTTTTGAAAGAATTTTATTTTTATGAAATACAAAACTTTGTATTAAATAATATGTGAATATTTGAGCTGATTTTAAGAATCAAGTAGCCATATGACACATTACAATAGATTTCACTTGTTTGAATAACAGAAATAGTACTATTATTTTGTGTTTATACGTACATTATTTTCATCTAATAGTTAGAATGTCCTATACAAATGAAGAAAAAATGACATGTTCTTTGCTACTATTCTGCGAATCGTAACTCACGTGCAGCAGCGATTTGTACTTTGAAAGATACATGGAACGTAAGCAACCACACTGTCGGATATTTAGCAAACTTGAAAATAATCTTATGGCATATGGTGCATTTACCAAACCTAAATTCTTACGAAAATATGAAAAAACTGTTGAAACGAATGTGTTGGCGTTTGTTAACCATAAACCAGAATCTTCTACTGCCGAAATTGCAAACCACTGTGCAACTTCTAAGGAAACTGTGAGGTGTATCCCTATCACTATTCTATTTCGAATACATTGTATCCAGTGGATAATCAAAGACGGATAACATTTTTGTCGTTGGTACCTTAATAAATGTGAAGAGGATTTATATTTTTGGAGAACCATTATGTTTACTGACGAGACTAAATTTACAAATAACGGAATATTTAATCGGCATAACAAAGTATTTTATTCTCAAGAAAATCCTAAACTTGTGCGTGAATCTAGAGATCAACATTAATTTGGTATTAATTGTTGGTGTGGAATATTTTGTGGAAAAATTATTGGACCTTTTCTTTATAACGACAATTTGACCGCTGCAAATTACTTAAATTTCTTAAAACACCAACTGGAAGAATATTTGGATGAATTACCTATCAACATCCATTACAGACCAAAGTATTTCCAACACGATGGTGCCCCTGCACACAGTGGTACATCAGTGAAGCAATATTTAACTGAGCGTTTTGAGCACGTGATTGGTAACAAAATGCAAATTGATTGGCCTGCTCGCTCACCACAACTTACGGCATTAGATTTTTATTTGTGGGATGATTTAAAAAATAAAGTGCATTCTACTACTCCTCAAACTCTTGTAGAAGGCAGTACAAGATTTTGGTTTATGGTTAACAAACGCCAACACATTCGTTTCAACAGTTTCTTCATATTTTCGTAAAAATATAGGTTTGGTAAATGCACCATATGCCTTAAGATTATTTTCAAGTTTGCTAAATATACGACAGTGTGGTTGCTTATGTTTCATGTATCTTTCAAAGTACAAATCAGCTGCTGCACGTGAGTTACGATTCGAAGAATAGTAGCAAAAGAGCATGTCATTTTTTTCTTCATTTGTATAGGACATTATAACTATTAGAAGAAAATAATGTACGTATAAACACAAAATAATAGTACTATCTAATTTTTTATTCAAACAAGTGAAATCTACTGTAATGTGTCATATGGCTACTTGATTCTTAAAATCAGCTCAAATATTCACATATTATTTAATACAAAGTTTTGTATTTCATAAAACAAAATTTTTCAAAATTTTTATGTTGAACATGTACAATATATAGTACATCACTGAAAAGAGAAAAAAAATGCCTTTCTATTAGAACTACCGCCAATTATGGTTTCTATTTAAAAACATAACCTCACTTATTTACTCGAACATGACCAAAGCCATGTAAAAACAAATAAGTTTATCTTATTCTCCTTTAAAATAATGTAAAAAACATCTACAACGTTTTACTGTATCTATCATAATAAATGGACCACAAAGCAAAACAGAAAAGATCAAAATTTCGTTATTTTGGTATAACGCTTTTGCTACATCTTGTATGTTAATTATCTCTTCATGGCTGAACTCGGCATTAAAACTGCACTACTTTCCTATTTAACTTTTTCAAGACAAATAACAGAATTACCATACAACGTGTAAGAAATTGGACCCTGTATATACATATATATATATATATATATATATATATATATATATATATTACTCAAATTTAGACCAGGGTAGAAAATTAAATAATCACATCAAATGATTTTAATCACCGGTATAAGGAATTTCATTAAATAATACGTGTTATTAAAACCATGAAGCATAAATAAATGTTGTTTCAGTAAAAATAAGAAATTTAAATTATTTATAAGACGCTTTATATCAAAAGAAGCAGTATTAAAAGCTCTGCGTGTAATGTAATTATTTCTAAACAAAGAGAAATCGTGCAAAATTTATCTTAATTAACTCTATTTAAGTAACCGGTAGTAAAACAAAGTGTACCTATAATAATTAATATTTAAGTTGTATTCGCTAAAAATGAAAAGGATAGAAATCAATTTTAATTAGTTAATTAAATTAATAAACATATAATACCTATAGAAACTTGTAAAAACCCAAGATTAAAATACCACGGAATAAAGCTCTGAGAATTAATATTATTTTGAACACCTGCGTAGTTTAAATATCACATTCGGCGTAAATTTTGCAGAATTTTGGAGAAACCGGGCTTAGTATTCAGAGAATGGGATACGGGTTTATTAAAGATAACAGTCCGGTGGATGAAATAATCGATAATAAGAAGGTCAATTTGCACCAATAAGAACACGGTAGAAGGAAAGAAAAGCGTCAAGCAAAGACACATATGTAAAGGCGGGATTTAACCGTCACGGGACAATTGGTTAAAATAGGATGCAAATATAGAGGTAGAACAACAATTTCTGTACAAAATCAATTAGTTTTCTCGGACATGCTTGCGTGCCGTGTGGAAATTTTCTGAGATTTGAATGGGGCGGTGAAAATTCGTAAAATCGACGTGCGAGCAACAGACTGGGAACATAGAATGAGGAAATTCTTTAGAATTACCCGTTTTGGGGAACAGACCGATAGACAGGCTTTTGCTATATATACCGGCGGTAATATGAATTTCGGCCTCTTAGACTCTGAGACTTTTGACGATTCGATGCGTTAAAAGCTCGTACATAGCGACTTGATTGAAAATGTTAAACCGTGCATTTTAGTTTGATTAAATAATTTAAAGTTTGCTAGTATATTTTAGTGATTCAAAATAGCTTGTTATTTACGTGTTAACATGAATGTACTTCAGTGCACTTAGATACAAGGTAATAAAATTTAGTTTCACTGTAAATTAGCAAAATTTACAACGACAAATGTATACACAAAAGTAGGCAGTTTTGGCGTATATTGGTGAAAGAAGTATGAAGTTTTTGCTATTTTTCGGGTGAATAATTAAATGGTTCAAATACGTGTCTGGATCCACGAAACAAGGGTCAGATATACATAGATGAGTTCCGGAAAAGCCCAGAAACAACTGGTGATGGAGAAAATTTTAAAAGCGTAGAAATCAAAGCCGTAATTATAATCCTGTTGAATGGTGTGATTAACTAAAGAAACGATACCTTGAAACGACGAGGACAGTAACCTTCAGGTAAATTATACTATTTTGTTTGACATTTTTGTGTTATTGTGATTTATAATTGATTTACTTTAAATGGACATTAGTGAAATTGTTCTAACCATAAAAGTTTAATTTTAAGATGAAATTTGCTTGTTTAAGTAAAAAGGGTATTTTGTTTTGATGTTCGGGAAATATGATGAAACTTTGGGTATGTCTTTGAGCTCAATTAGACAAACCTGGTTAATTAACGTAAAGGGGTTAGATGCTCCTTTATACTCAGACTCCGGTCTGCTTATATTGTTATATTAATTAGTAAGGATCCAACAAGGACTTTAATTTTGGATGCACAGTAAATGATAATAAAATTAATCCTGAAATTCTTTTTAAAACTGAATTTTATGCTGAATTTTAATTTGAAATTTTATGATTCTGAATATTGATGTAAATGAGTTAACGTTGATGTTTGTTAGGAATGTGTTTAATTTTGAATGAGGAGATTTATAAAATTAGGTGAGCAGCCGAGGCAAAGCGAGTAGGATTTGGAGGTTTAACATTAATTTGACGCCCAATCTGTGGGGCTCGAATGTTTTAGGACCAGTGGCATTGAAAGAGGATATAACAGCAATATATATATATATATTATATATATATATATATATATAAACTCATATTTAGACCAGGGTAGAAAATTAAATAATCACATCAAATAAGTTTAATCACCGTGTAGAAGCTTTGGGAAAAGGTACGCTTATTAAAAAACTGAAGCATAAAAATTCATTCGTTTCATTAAAATAAGGAGATAAATTATGTACAAGACGCTTGCTATAAAAAAAAAGCAGTATTAAAATGCTCTACGTGTAATTTAATTATTCCTAGTAAAGAAACAAATAGAAATTACGTGCAAAATTTATATTAATTAACTCAATTTTAAGTAACCGGTATTAAACAAAATGTACAGATAATAATTAATATTTGATTAGGAGTCCTAAAAATTAAAGGGTATTATTTGTAATTGAAGTTAATTGAACCATTAGTAACATATAATATCTATAAAACTTGTAAAAACCCAATAAAATGCAAATCGTAGAAGTGGATTATATTATGTTTGAACACCTGCGTATTTTAAAAAGCTCATTCTGCGTAAATTGGAGATAATTAATGGTTACAGAGAATCTTGGAGAAACCATAGCTTAATAGTTACGGAAATGCTAAGGTGGGTTATTTACAGTCCACATGGACTGAAATAATCGATAATAAAGAATATCAATTTGCACCAATAAGAACAGGTTAGATAGAGACAGATAATATGCGCAAGACCGAGACACATATAGTAAAAGGCGTGAGTGGAGCAACGTCATTGGGTTGCGATTGGTTGAAAATAAAAGGCAAAATTGAGAGGTAAAAATAACATTTCTGTATAAAATTTAATTAGTTATTTCCAGACGTTGCGAGCCGTGTCGAAATTTCTGAGATATAACTGGGCAGTGCAAATTTGTAAAATCGAGCCGGGCTGCGGAATGGGAACCAGCATGCGAAATTCTGAAGAATTTCCGTTTTGGGGACAAGACCGACAGACAGGCTAACCTCTATATATACCCAGGTTAATATGAACAAGCTCTCTTAGATTTTCGAATTAATTGAATGCGTTAAACAGTGCTTTTTAGTTTTCCGATTTTGATTAAATAATTTAAACAGTTTGCTCGTATATTTTGGTGATTTAAACAGTTTGTTCTTTACGTGCTACAATGAATGTACTTTAGTGCACTTAAAAGAAGATACAAGGTAATAAAGTCTAGTATCACTGTACCAATTAGTCTATGTTGCAACGACAAATGAATACACAAAAGTAGGCAGTTTTGGCGTATATTGGTGAAAGAAGTATAAATTTCTTTGCTATTTTTCGGGGGTGTTAATAATTAAATGATTCGTAAACGTGTCTGGATCCACAAAACAAGCTTCAGATATACACAAATGAGTTCCGGAAAAGCACTGAAACTACTTTAGATGAATGGTGATGTAGAAAATTTTAAAGGCGACCAGCAATACGAGGACCTAAACATAACCCAGTTGGATTGGTGTGATTAACAGAAGACGATGTACATTGAAGCCACCAGTGCAGTAACCTTCAGGTAACTTATGCTTTGTTGTTGGATTTTGATATTTTGGTGTGTGTTGAATAACTTTATAATTGATTTACTTAAAATGGACAGTAGTGAAATTGTACTAACAATAAAATTTTAATTTTAAGGTGAAATTTGCTTGTTTAAGTAGAAAGGGTATTTAGTATTGATGTTCTGGATTATGATGAAAATTTGGGTATGTCTTTGAGCTCAATTAGACGAACCTGGTTAATTAACGTAAAGGGTGGTGATGCTCCTTTGTACTCAGACTCAGGTCTGCCTATATTGTTATAGTAATTAGTAGGCATCCACAAGGACTTTAATTTTGGATGCACATTAAAATGATAACAAATTTAATCTTGAAATTTTTTACTGAAATTTATGCTGAATTTTAATTTTGAAATTTTAATGTATTATGAATATTGATGTAAATAGAGTTAACGTTGGTGTTTGTGGTAGGAATTGTTTTTTTATGAATGAGGATGAAGGTTTATTAGGAAGCAAGCCAGGGATGAACAGAAGAAATCATCGGACATTAAGTTAAAGGCTTTTTAGGATTCACAGCATTCTTGAAGCAAAATTTAGGCTCGTTCAAATACAGGAAAACAGCAATATTTATATAATAAAAATATATAAATTATTAATTATATTATTTTGATATTTCTTGATTTATATTAAAATATAAAATTTTCTTTGAAATAGGTCCATTTATTAAAAATTTATTCTTTCACTAAATAAAGGTAAATAAACCAATTAGTTATTAGATTTTACAAATGCAAATAGTTTTAAAATAATGTTAAAAATTTACAGAATTTTAATAAACTGGAAAAGTTTATTAAGAAACGCGTTAGTTTAGTATTACATAAAATTTAAGTGAGAAGAATAAATGTTTTAATAAATGAAACCTAATTTCCAAGAAAAGAAAATTTATATAATATAAATATAATATAATAAAATAAATATTTTATAGTAATTAAATAAGGAAATGAAAATACTACGATTATAGTAATAAGTGAAATAATACGAACGTTTATGAAAAATGATCATTTCAAATCGAGTAGTAAAAAGATGAAAAATATAAGTTTTGGACAGGACTTGACCTGTATCCTGGTTTGCGGAAAATTGCGTTTAAATTACGACCCGAGACGGATGGGACGGCAATGGAAAATTTACTTTAAACGTTACACCGGTTGGGGCGAAGGTAAAGCATGTTGCAAACCAGGTAATTCAAGTCCTTGTCCAAAACCTATATTTCCATCTTCAATTACAGATTTCAAATGCATTTTGGGCTTTAATAAAATCTAATATTAAATTTCTCTATATATATTTAAATATTTTATTATTAAATAATTACTCATATTTAGACCAGGGTAAAAAATTAAATAATCACACAAAAATTTTAACACCTGTATAAAATCATTTTCGTTTATTAAAACCATGAAGCTAAATTTCGGGTTTATAAAAATGGTTTAAAATCTGTACAAACGCTTTATATGAAAAGAAACATTTAAAAAAGTTATGAAAATTTTTAAACTGGAAATTACGTAAAATTTATTTAATTAACCCTAAAGAACAGGTATTAACAGAGGTACCATAAATTAATATTTAATTGTTTGTTGAAAATAAATAATTTTAATTGGGTTAATTAAAATTATTAATAATAACATAAAATTGTAAAACCCAAATTTAATAAGAAAATGCTTGAGAATTAATTTATTTAGAAACCTGGTAGTTTAAATTAGACGGAAAATTGTTAATAACAAAGGTTTAAAGTCTTAAAGAAACCGTGGCTTAATATTAAGAAGGTCAACGGGGTTTTAAACCCGATAGTAATGGATAAAATTAATCGAAATAAAAATGAATTTGCAAATAAAATTGAAAAAAGAGAAAATGGTAAAAAGAAATTGTAAAAGGGTATTTAAAAATAGAGGTAAAATTGGTTGAAAAAGGATCAAATATAGAGGTGAAACAAGATTTTGTAAAAATTAATTAGTTTTCCGGAATTTTTTTAAATTTTATTTTAATGGGGCTAAAATTCGTAAAACCGAGGCCAGCACGGATGGGAACATCTGGAAATTTTTAAATTACCCTTTTGGGAACAGAACAAATGCTTTTGTAATTAGAGGTGTTAAACAAGCTCTTCTTGATGATTTTAAAACCCTTACACCGCGACGACAAGATGTTAAACAGTCATTTTATTTGTAAATAATTTAAAATTTTCTCTATATTTTAGTGTTAAAATAGTTTTTATTTACGTGCTAACATGAATTATTAGGATTAATAAAGGTTAAAATTTTATACTTTTAAAATTTCAACGACAAATTTAAAAAAGTAGGAGTTTTGGGTATATTGGTAAAGAGCATGAATTTTTTGCTATTTTTTGGGGTGTTAATAATTAAAGGTTCAAATATTCGGATCCCGAAACAAGGGTAGATATAAAATGATTGGAAAAAGCCCGAAAAACTTTAAAAAATGGTGATAAAAATTTTAAAAGCGTTGAGAATTGAAGGTAAATTAATCCTGTTGGAATGGGTGATTAACAAAGGGACGATGTACATTAAAGCTACGAGGAAGAACCCAGGTACTAGAATTTTTGTTGAAGGACCCAGTTCCCGCATTCAAAGGAGTATATCACAGCAATATATATATATATATATATATATATATATATATATATTGTAGTGGCTTTAAAGGGCTAAATCTACGTATAAACAAAGTAGTTTCAAAGCACCCTGTATAAAGGAAACAACCAAAATTTACGTGCGAAATTTATTCCAGTTAGTTCATTTTTAAGTAACAGGTATTAACAAAATTGTACAAATAATGAATAAAATTTAGTGAGGTTGGTTGCATCAGGTAGGCCGCGTTTGCAGTTCAATTGAGATGGAGTTTTTCTAGTCACCGCTAGAAACAACCTGCAGAACGGACGGAAGAAATAGACGGCAACATCCTCAAAGCCGAGATCTACTATAAACTTTCCAGGTAACGATTTGAATTGTGACTTTTTAAACTGCAAATATTGGGAGAATGTTAGAGTGAAATTTTAAGGTAGTGTGTATTAATTACGTATTGAACGTAATACGAGTAGAACTTTATTATGGTATATAACTGAAAAGTTGAAAATTTCTATAAAGCTTTTAAAAGTTCCATCAGAACATAAAATTTTTTTTGTAAGGAGTTATGGAGTTTTGTTATAAAAAGTTGTTTTAAAAAGCATGCAAATGCATAATTACTGGGTATTCTGAGCTAATCCTACTCCAGAGTTTATGTAGAGTAAAATGAATAAATAAATTATAAAGAAGGATTTTAGCGAAGGTATTATTCAAGGCCCATTTACTCCGTGTACAATTTCTGTGTTTAATGATTTAAAAATAAAATACTAGACATTAGGAAATAAGGTTTTTCTGAAGTGTAACGTGATTAATGAAATATGGACATTATTGCATTTCATATGTAAATAGTTATAAATAAAAGCTTGTATGTTGATTGTATTTGAGGTTTTATTGCTAGAGTGTGCGAATGATTGAAAATATGCGAGTGAATTTAGATACCCAAGAGGAGTGGACCGAATGAGCTAGCCGGAAGCAGTTGAAGAAGGCCGTTCAACCGAGGAGGAAAGGAAAACGAGTAAGGATAATTTTTTTTGATTAGGTAATTTTTGAAAATTTCGTTTATTGTCGAATATGAAAGGATTATAAAATTTTTGAATATATTTTTGTATCGCAATTGCTTACCCGAGATCCACGGCATAAATTTAACGCCCAATTCAAAGAGGTTCGATTAAGTTTAGGATTACTCAAATTTGGACCAGGGTAGAAAATTAATTAACGACATCAAATAATTTTAATCACCCTGTAAAAAGAAACAAATAGAAATTACGTGCGAAATTTATATTAATTAATTCAATTTTTAAGTAACGGGTATTAAACAAAGTGTACAGATAATAATTAAAATTTAATTAGTATTCGCTAAAAATTAAAGGGTAGAAGTCAAGGCCATTCATTATTATTTTAATTGGAGTTAATTGAACCATTAGTAATATATAATAAGCATAAAAGCCTGTGAAAATCCAAGGTTGGTTAAAATACCATGAAATAAAGCTCGAACAATTATATTAAAACGTTCATTAGGAGCACACACCTGCAAACTTTTACATGTCAAATTCTAATAAATTCGAGCTAATAAACATGCAGATTCTACGTATATTGCAAACGGTCGGATAAACCGTAGCTTATTAGCAGGAAATGCTAGATGAGAGGTTATTTTACTCAAATAGTAATCCACGTGGATTTAAATAACAGATAGTAAAGAATATCGATTTGTACCACTCAGACCAAGGTAAAAAGGGATGGATAAACGCGTAAACGCAGAGACACTGATAATAAAAGCGTGATTTGTGAAGCTTCACTAGGGCCACGATTGGTCGAAATAAGATGCAAACATGAGAGGGGAAAGCATAGCAGTTGGTGTGTAAATTAATTAGTTGTTCTCGGACGCGTTGCGAGCCGTGTGGAAATTTCTTAGATTTTCAACTTGGACGTGTGCAAATTTTAGTAGAATCGCTGTGCCGGACCGTCGAAAAAGGAAAAGAGAATGCGAAATTCTAAAAATTGTCCGTTGCGGGACAAATTCGATGTGCAAGCGGGCCATTATATAAACCCGTGTTTATAGGAGTTTGGCTCTCTTAGATTTTTGATTTTGTTGAATACTTTAAACAGTTCGTTCTTTATTTTTTGATGTTATACGATACTGCAAGCTGAATACGGGCTACGCTACAAGTTAGTATGCATTGGTGCACTTAGAAAAGATAGATAAGTAGCGATAAATAAATAAATAAAAGTAGGCAGTTTTGGGTATAGCGTGAAAGAATTATGAATTTCTTTGCTATTTTTCGGGAGTGAGTAATCAAGTGTTATTCGTAAACGTGATTGGGTCCACAAAACAAGATTTAGATATACATAGATGAGTTCCTGAGAAGCCCTGAAACAATTTAGATGAATGGTGGTGTAGAAAAATTTTAATAGCGGTCAGAATCTGAAGACGTAAACATAACCCATTTGGAATGGTGTGATTAGCAAGGACGATGTACATTGGAGCCACGAGTGCATTAACCTTCAGGTAACTTATGCTTTGTTGTTCAATCTTAGATGTTTTGGTGTGTGTTGAATATCTTTATAATTTGTTTGATAAAGATGGACAGTAGTGAATTTGTATAAACCACAAATTTTGAATTTTAAGGCAAAATCTTCTTGTTTAAGTAGAAAGGAGTATTTAGCAGTTTATGTTTTGATTATGATGAAAATTTGGGTCTGTCTTTGAGCTCAATTAGACTAACCTGTTAAATTAACGTAAAGGGGTGGGAGATGCTCCCTTTTATTCAGACTCAGGTCTGCAAATATTGTTTATTTAATTAGTATGCATCCTACAAGGACTCTAATTCTGGATGCAAATTAAAATGATGATAAATTTTAACTTGAAATTTTATGATGCTGAAATTTATGCTACAATTCAATTTTGAAATTTTAATGTATTATGAATATTGATGTAAATAGAGTTAACGTTGATGTTTGTGGTAGGGATGTGTTTGTTTTTTTTTATGAATGAGGATGAAAGTTTTAACTAGGTGAGCAGCCGAGGCGGAGAGAGTAAAGAGGCGATTATCAGAAGAGATTATGTTTTGCCGTACTTTACATATGCTAAAGTATTTACAATGTTAGTTTGAAATGTATGTGCCAAAAGGTAAATTATAATGACTTAATGACGTTGATAAAATACACAGTGCTCAAGGTTTTATACTGAGTTGCAATTTAATAGGCCGTTGAATGTACATTTGCCATCCGAAAACCGGATGCGTCTACGGATGTCTACTATCAACCACACATCCAGGTTCATGTGTAAATTATTTTGGCTTTTGTTTAATTAGAATCAACTTTTGGACAAATTTGTAATCTCAAAATTATAAGTAATAGCAGTGTCAAATGTGATTGGAGAATTGTGAATTATTTAGGACCAATGATAGAATTATGTACAAACTAGGAAAGTGTAAAAGGACAACAGTGAAGGTATTTGTGACACAAAATAAGGGATAAAATGTTATTGGATGTTTTTATTTATGTAATATGTGATTTAGTAAGCTGGATTTGTTGTACTTATCGCCTTGGAAAGTAAACAAGGTAGAATCTTTTTCGATTGAATTTTGTGTAAAGACGTATTTTTGTAAACCTGCCCTAAAATTGTTTAAATATTTTGAAAAAGAAATAAATGTGTTTGAGTTTGAAGAGTTTAATTTATTAAAGTGGAATAACGAAAAGTATCAGTGGTTAGTTAAAGAATAGCGACGACGAATTAAAGTGAAGATTGGTATTGGTGAGATAGCGAAGCGGCGAAAAGTAAGATTGTTTAGGAACGTATTTGATAAGGGCAGAAGGCATCGGTGAGGAATTGAAAGTGAATAAGATTTGGATTGAGCTGAAAGGAGAATAGGTTTGAATTGAGCTGAACGTGGAATAGATTTGGATTGAGCGGAACGAGAATAGATTTGGATTGAGCGATTTGAGAGCAGCAATTGGAAGAATTAATGGCTACGAAGAAAGTAATACGGAAGAATTAGCGCAGGGGAAGTAAACAAAACGGTTATTCAAAATTCTAAAATTCGGGTTATTTATTTCAGATTGGGGATCAACAAAATTATACAAAGGTACCTGGAGGCGATACGAAAATTTCAATACGATAGTGAATCCATGTAAAGACGCATACGGCGACGAAGATCTTGAGCCAGCAGTAAAAAAAGGCCAGCAACGAAGTATAATCCAGGTGAGTACTGTGAAATATCTTATAACGTCAAAGTCAGAAATTGTGTGTATTAATTAATTTGGCACAAGACCACGTTGATCATTAAATTTTGGCATATACAAAAGTAAATTCAAATAAAAGTAGTAAAACAAAAGATAGTGCAGTTTGGTTGGGCATTGCACATCTACTTACCACCGAACCCACGGTAAGTAGGTGGACACCCTGAGAAAAGAGTTCATATAGTCGAGGCATAGTAATAAACATTTTGATTAGATAACCAACCAAACGTTGTTAAAGCACATTATATAAAAGTCATTCATTTAATAAGAAAAGGGGCGACGGAAAAGGAGTATATTAAATAATAAATAAATAATATATAAAAAAAGGGGGAGGATAGCCAGAAGAATATATATATATATATATATATATATATATATATATATATATATTGCTGTGAAAATGCTCCTTTGAATGCGGAACTGGCCCTTAAAAAACATTCGAGCCCACAGATTGGGCGTCAAATTTGCTGTGATACCACCAAAATCCGGGTACTCCGCTTTTCGAATCGAGCCCCTACGAATTGGATGTCCAGAATGCTGTGAATCCTACGAAAAGCTATTCATTACTGTGTTGGTCCATTGACTTTCTTCTGTTAATCGCCTCGGATGCTCCCTAGATAACTTTAATCCTCATTCATAAAAAAAAACAAACACATTCCTACCACCAACACGAACGTTACATCTATTTACATCAATATTCACAATACATTAAAATTTCAAAATTAAATTTTGGCATAAATTTCAGTATCAGAAATTTTCAAGATTACATTTATTATCATTTAAATGTGCATCCTGAATTAAAGTGCTTGTTGGATGCCTACTAATTAATATAACAATATATGCAGACCGAGTCTGAGTACAAAGGAGCATCTACCACCCTTTACGTTAATTAACCAGGTTCGTCTAATTGAGCTCAAAGACATACCCAAATTTTCATCATAATCCAGAACATCAATACTAAATACCCCTTTCTACTTAAACAAGCAAATTTCACCTTAAAATTAAAATTTTATTGTTAGTACAATTTCACTACTGTCTATTTTAAGTAAATCAATTATAAAGTTATTCAACACACACCAAAATATTAAAATCCAACCACAAAGCATAAGTTACCTGAAGGTTAATGCACTCGGGCTCCAATGTACATCGTCCTCTGTTAATCACACCAATCCAACTGGGTTATGTTTACGTCCTCGGATTACTGGTCGCTTTTAAACATTTTCTCTACACCATTCATCTAAAGTAGTTTCAGTGCTTTTCCGGAACTCATTTGTGTATATCTGAAGCTTGTTTTGTGGATCCAGACCCGTTTACGAATCATTTAATTATTAACACCCCGAAAATAACAAAGAAATTCATACTTCTTTCACCAATATACCAAAAACTGCCTACTTTTGTGTATTCATTTGTCGTTGTAAATGTTACTAATTGGTACAGTGATACTAAACTTTATTACCTTGTATCTTCTTTTCTAAGTGCACTAAAGTACATTCATTGTAGCACGTAAAGAACAAACTGTTTTAAATCACCAAAATATACGAGCAAACTTTAAATTATTCTATCAAACTCGGAAAACTAAAAAACACTGTTTAACGCATTGAATCAAGTCGCAGATGGAAGAGAGCTTGTTCATATTAACCTGGGTATATATAGAGGTTAGCCTGTCTGTCGGTCTAGTCCCCAAAACGGACAATTCTAAAGAATTTCGCATGCTAGGTTCCCATTCCGCAGCCCGGCATGCGATTTTTACGAAAATTGCACTCGTACCAGTTAAATCTCAGAAATTTCGATACGGCTCGCAACGTCTGGAAATAACTAACTGAATTTTATACAGAAATGTTATTTTACCTCTCAATTTTGCCTTTATTTTCAACCAATCGCAACCCAATGACGTTGCTCCACTCACGCCTTTTACTATATTGTCTCGGTCTTGCGCATATTATCTGTCTCTATCTAACCTGTTCTTTATTGGTGCAAATTGATATTCCTTATCATCGATTATTTTCAGTCCACATGGACTGTTATCTGGTTAAATAACCCCGTATCTAGTCTTCCGTTAATATAAACGACGGTTTCTCCAACATTCTCTGAAACCATTTGTTATCTGCAAATTTTACGCGGAACAAGCTTTTTAAAAATACGCAGGTATTCAAACATACTATTAATTCTCAGAGCTTTATTTCATGGTATTTTATTGGGTTTTACAAGTTTTTATAGATATTATCTGTTATAACGGTTCAATTAACTCAATTAAAATAATACCCTTTAATTTTAGTGACTCCTAATCAAATATTCAATTATTATCAGTACATTTTGTTTAATACCAGTTACTTAAAATTGAAATTAATATAAATTTTGCACGTAATTTCTATTTGTTTCTTTACTAGGAATATTAAATTACGTAGAGCTTTCTAATACTGCTTCCTTTGATATAAAGCGTCTTGTACATGATTTACATCTCTTATTTTTAATGAAACGAATGAATTTTTATTCTCCACAGTTTTTAATAACACGTACCTTTTCCCAAAGCTTCTACACGGTGATTAAAATTATTTGATGTGATTATTTAATTTTCTACCCTGGTCTAAATATGAGTAATATATATATATATATATATATATATATAAAATATACATAAAATAATTTTAATCACCGTGTAGAAGCTTTGGGAAAATAGTTATTAAATAAAACGTGAAGCATAAAAATTCATTCGTTTCATTAAAATAAGGAGATAAATTATGTACAAGACGCTGGCTATAAAAAGGAAGCAGTATTAAAAAGCCTACGTGTAATTTAATTATTCCTAGTAAAGAAACAAAGAGAAATTACGTGCAAAATTATATAATTAACTCATTTTAAGTAACCGGTATTAAACAAAATGTACAGATAATAATTAATATTTGATTAGGAGTCACTAAAATTAAAGGGTATTATTTGTAATTGAAGTTAATTGAACCATTAGTAACATATAATATCTATAAAAACTTGTAAAAACCCAATAAAATGCAAATCGGAGAAGTGTTATTTAGAATTATTATGTTTAAACACCTGCGTATTTTTAAAAAAGCTCATTCTGCGTAAATTTTGCAGATAATTAATGGTTACAAAGAATCTTGGAGAAACCCTAGCTTAATAGTTACGGGAAATGCTAAAGGTGGGTTATTTCACAGTCCACATGGATTGAAATAATCCATAATAAAGAATATCAATTTGCACCAATAAGAACAGGGTAGATAGAGACAGATAATATGCGCAAGACCGAGACACATATAGTAAAAGGCGTGAGTGGAGCTACGTCACTGGGTTGCGATTGGTTGAAAGTAAAGGCAAACTTGAGAGGTAAAATAACATTTCTGTATAAAATTTAATTAGTTATTTCCAGACGTTGCGAGCCGTGTCGAAATTTCTGAGATTTAACTGGGGCGAGTGCAAATTTTAAAAATCGCATGCCGGGCTGCGGAATGGGAACCTAGCATGCGAAATTTTGAAGAATTGTCCGTTTTGGGACAAGACCGACAGACAGGCTAACCTCATATATACCCAGGTTAATATGAACAAGCTCTTAGATCTGCGACTTGATTCAATGCGTTAAACAGTGCTTTTAGTTTTCCGAGTTTGATAGAATAATTTAAAGTTTGCTCGTATATTTTGGTGATTTAAAACAGTTTGTTCTTTACGTGCTACAATGAATGTACTTTAGTGCACTTAGAAAAGAAGATACAAGGTAATAAAGTTTAGTATCACTGTACCAATTAGTCAAATCTGCAACGACAAATGAATACACAAAAGTAGGCAGTTTTGGCGTATATTTGTGAAAGAAGTATGAATTTCTTTGCTATTTTTCGGGGGTGTTAATAATTAAATGGTTCATGAACGTGTCTGGATCACCAAAACAAGCTTCAGATATACACAGATGAGTTCCGGAAAAGCCCTGAAACAATTTTAGATGAATGGTGGTGGAGAAAATTTTAAAAGCGCTGAGAATCAGAAGCCGTAAATATAACCCAGTCGGAATGGTGTGATTAACAAAAGGGACGATGTACATTGAAGCTACGAGTGCAGTAATGTTCAGGTAAATTATACTAAATTATACTAAATTATACTATTATACTAATTATACTGAATAACTTTATAATTTGTTTATTTAAAATGGACAGTAGTGAACTTGTACAAACCACAAAATTTTAATTGTGAATATTGATGTAATAAGTAGAAAGGGGTATTTAGTATTTATGTTCTGGATTATGATGAAAATTTGGGTATGTCTTTGAGCTCAATTAGACGAACCTGGTTAATTAACGTAAAGGGTGGTAGATGCTCCCTTTGTACTCAGACTCAGGTCTGTATATATTGTTGTATTAATTAGTAGGCATCCTACAAGGACTTTAATTCTGGATGCTCATTAAAATGATAACAAATTTAATCTTGAAATTTTCTGATACTGAAATTTATGCTGAATTTTAATTTTGAAATTTTAATGTATTGTGAATATTGATGTAAATAGAGTTAACGTTGATGTTTGTGGTAGGAATGTGTTTTTTTTTATGAATGAGGATGAAGGTTTAACTAGGTGAGCAGCCGAGGCGGAAAAGAGTAAAGAGGCGAGTAACAGAAGAAAGTCGACGGACCAGTTGATTAGGAGGTTTCACAGCAAACATGACGCCCAATCTGTGGGGCTCGATTCGAAAAGCGGAGTACCCGGATTTTGGTGGTTTCACAGCAATATATATATATATATATATATATATATATATATATATATATATATTACTCATATTTAGACCAGGGTAGAAAATTAAATAATCACATCAAATAATTTTAATCACCGTGTATAATGAATATTATTAGATAATACGCGTTATTAAAACCGTGAAGCATAAAATTTATTAGTTTCAGTAAAATAAGAGATTTAAATCATGTACAAGACGCTTTATATCAAAAGAAACAGTATTAAAAAGCTCTACGTGTAATTTAATTATTCCTAATAAAGAAACAAATGGAAATTACGTGCAAAATTTATATTAATTAACCTTATTTTAAGTAACCGGTATTAAACAAAACGTACAGATAATAATTAATATTTAGTTAGGATTCACTAAAATTTAAAGGGTATTAATTTTAATTGAAGTTAATTGAACCGTTAGTAACATATAATATCTATAAAAACTTGTAAAAACCCAATAAAATAAAGCTCTGAGAATTAATATTATGTTTGAACACCTGCGTATTTTTAAAAAGCTCATTCTGCGGAAATTTTGCAGATAATTAATGGTTACAAAGAATCTTGGAGAAACCGGGGCTTAATATTCACGGGAAGGCGCGATACGGGGTTATTTAACCCAGATAGTCCACATGGACTGAAATAATCGATAGTAAGGAATATCAATTTGCACCACTAAGAACAGGTTAGAGAAGGAAAGATAATGTGCGTAAGACAAAAACACTAATAATTAAAGGCGTGATATGAGCAACGTCACGAGGGTCACGATTGGTTGAAAATAAGATGCACATATGAGAGGTAGAAACAACAATTTCTGTATAAAATTTAATTAGTTATTCTCGGACATGTTTGCGTGCCGTGTGAGAATTTCTGAGATTTAACTGGGACGAGTGCAAAATTCGTAAAATCGCATGCCGAGCTGCGGACTGGGAACCTAGCATGCGAAATTCTTTAGAATTGTCCGTTTTGGGGAACAGACCGACAGACGGGTTAACCGCTATATATACCGAGGTGAATATAAACAAGCTCTCTTACATCCGCGACTTGATTCAAGACGTTAAACAGTGCATTTTAGTTTGATAGAATAATTTAAAGTTTGCTCGTATATTTTGGTGATTTAAAACAGTTTGTTATTTACGTGCTAACATGAATGTACTTGAGTGCACTTAGATACAAGGTAATAAAATTTAGTATCACTGTACCAATTAGTAAAATTTACAACGACAAATGAATACACCAAAAGTAGGCAGTTTTGGCGTATATTGGTGAAAGAAGTATGAATTTCTTTGCTATTTTTCGGGGGTGTTAATGATTAAATGGTTCATAAATGTGTCTGGATCCACAAAACAAGGGTCAGATATACACAGATGAGTTCTGGAAAAGCCCAGAAACAACTTTAAATAAATGGTGATGGAGAAAATTTGAAAAGCGTTGAGAATCAGAAGCTGTAAATATAATCCAGTTGGAATGGTGTGATTAACAAAAGGGACGATGTACATTGAAGCTACGAGTGCAGTAACCTTCAGGTAATTTATACTATTTTGTTTGAACTTTGATATTTTTGTGTGTGTGTTGAATAACCTTATAACTGATTTACTTAAAATGGACAGTAGTGAAATTGTACTAACAATAAAATAAATAGCGTTTCGTTGCTTAAGCCTTACCATAACATATAATTTAATAAACGTCACCATGACATAACTCACAATTAGGTAGCGGTCTGGCATGTTGACAGCGATTCGTTGCTTAAGCCTTACCATAACATATAATTTAACACTTTTCCTTTTTGAAGCGGATAACCAGGTTATATTTCATTTCCCTATAAATGGTAATCATGTAAACATGTTAGAGTTCTTTAACAACCATCAGGTTGCTAATATCTATTAGAGCCAGCTGGATAGGAAAAGATAGAAGGATATAGGAAGACCTAGACCAAACTATATTAGTCAAATTATTAGAAATTTAGGTTGTGAAGGGTATGTAGAGCTTTTTAGATTAGCACAGAATAGAAAAGAAGTTAGAGCTGCGTCAAACCGACCTTAAGTAAGGTCGACAACAAAATGATGATGATGAATAAAATTTTAATTTTAAGGGAAATTTGCTTGTTTAAGTAGAAAGGGGTATTTAGTATTGATGTTCTGGATTATGATGAAAATTTGGGTATGTCTTTGAGCTCAATTAGACGAACCTGGTTAATTAACGTAAAGGGTGGTAGATGCTCCTTTGTACTCAGACTCCGGTCTGCATATATTGTTATATTAATTAGTAGGCATCCAACAAGCACTTTAATTCAGGATGCACATTTAAATGATAATAAATGTAATCTTGAAAATTTCTGATACTGAAATTTATGCCAAAATTTAATTTTGAAATTTTAATGTATTTGAATATTGATGTAAATAGAGTTAACGTTCGTGTTTGTGGTAGGAATGTTTTGTTTTTTTTATGAATGAGGATTAAAGTTATCTAGGGAGCAGCCGAGGCGATTAACAGAAGAAAGTCAATGGACCAACACAGTTAAAGTAATGAATAGCTTTTCGTAGGATTCACAGCATTCTGGACATCCAATTCGTAGGGGCTCGATTCGGCGGAGTACCCGGATGTTGGTGGTAATCACAGCAAATATATATATATATATATATATAATTATGAACACCTTGTAGATATGAAACAATTTTTAAAATAATACAGCCTAAAATTTGTGTTAATTGCTTTTTTATAATTTCTACAATAAATAATCGATATATTAAACTTTGTCACACTAATGTGTTGTCCTGTATATATGCTAAATTTTGGATTCTTAAAAAATCTAATATTTTGTTTTGTTTTTCAGAATAGAGGTTCGTGAATTATATTTCGAGATAAATCACTCTTATAAAGAACCAACTGTTAGTGAAAACCGCATTGTGAATTTGCAATATGTATTAAGTTGGTCCATAGATCTGCAATTCCGACATTCCCAAATTTGTACTGGTGGAAAATTATATCTGAAAAAGGAATGTAACAGAGGATTAGGTCTAGTAAGCTGGCTTATGTTTGCATGTACAATGTGTGCTAATATATACAAGCATTACACTGAAGATATTTCGCAAAAATCAAAAATTAATTATGAATTTGTTTGGAGTACTCTGGCAACTGGCAGTACACTTGGTCATTCTTAGGAACTATTTTCAGTTATGGATATACCTCCCATGACACTACCAATTAAAAAAAATTGGAGCTGAATTAGGCGCTGTAAGAAAATCTAATTGTTTAATATCTTACTTGACAGTTTGTTTAGGTATGGAAGGACAATCTTATGAAAGATTTGGAAGAAAATGGAAAAGTAGAGTTAGAGTTGAGACAAAACCTTGATGTCGATGCAAATGGAAATCCTGTCAAATCCTGTTAGCGGTTGGCGACTTTTGTTGATGAGAAAGTCGCTGGGTTACTTATTAGTGCTAAATACAGAGAAACTTCATTCACAAAGTAGGTTCGGTACAATTTTCTATCTGAACATAATTTTTTCATGATATATTTCTAGATTGGGAAAATTGGTACTTGTGGAGTAGCGATCAGGTGGGGTGTCCATTGTACTTCGAAATTGCATCACGCCTATGAAAAAGAAGGTATATTGGCCCCTTTACAAGGAGCAAACCAAAAATGATCAAACGTTGAAAGACGATAAGGAATATAATGAATGTACTTGGATACTACATCCTGTGAAACGATGTATGTGCGAGACAGATGTTGAATATAATACAACTTGTAGAACATCATCAACAACGATACCATACAGTTAGTGCAAATGTAAATGTCACACTGTCTTTATTTACTGAAAATTTTTTTAATTTACATTCGTACAGCATTATAACCTCTAGTAATTTAAATTCCTGTAGCATAGTTGGTAATAAGTAACAGGTATATAGTAGTTACAGTTTACTAAGCATGCAGCACATTATTCTTAAGTTGCTGATTGTTAGAATACGATAATTTGTTACGTTGGAGATAGCCTCTTTTGCATTTTTTTCTTTTTTGCTCTATTTTTATTTAGCTGCGAGTGCTTTAATTTTTTGTATTTGTTTTATTTAAATTAAACTAAAGTAAATTGAATAGTTCTATTACGCTAGTGTAGTTGTTTATAAATAAAAATTGCTCGGTTAAATGTGCATTCTTTGTTGCCTAGTTTCAATGATTTCATCAATTTAATAAATGAAAACCTTTTTGATTTGGTTGGTGTCTCTGAAACATGGCTTACTTCATACATCCCCAATACCTCTGTCAATATAAATGGGTATAATTTTTTTCATAATGATAGAGTGGGTCCAGGGGATGGGATTGGTGTGTACGTAAGGAAGGCACTTAAATGTCAGGTTATTTTGTTTGGTTTGCAATTGACTCGTATACTTGAACATATTTTGGATAATGTTTAAATTAAATCGCAAAACTTTTACTGTAGGCACAGTACACAGATCTCCAAACTCTAATCTGCTTAGTTGTGTTGATGAACTAGATAATATATTATCTTATTTAGCACCAATGATGCATAATATAATATGTTTAGGTGATGTCAATGTGAATCTTTTCAATTTAAGTAATATTATCACATGCTGCATTGATTCTTATGGATTCATCCAAGTAATAAAGGAACCTACGCGCATAGCAAATAACAGCAATACTCTTTATTGATTCCATATATTTATCAAGTGATGAATTATTTGTTCGTGCAAGTACTATTGATGCTGATATTG
>JARFIW010000217.1:0-63736 GCA_036346225.1 Platerodrilus igneus | reverse complement strand
AATATTAAGTTATTTTACGTATTTTAATAGTAGTGTTCAGTAAGAACCTTCCGTTTTCCTGATTTAGTAGTAATTTGTAGTTAAATTCCAGTTACCAGTTAAAAAAATGTTACGGCATATTAATTTTTCCAAAAGTGAGATGCATGAAACAATTTTCAGTTTTCCTCAGTTTTCCTTAGTTGGCTAGAGGCGGTTCTAAGTTATTTACAATTATAACCAAATCGAAGGCAACCAAATCTCAAACTGTTAAGAAATTTTTACAACCGTCTAGACGAAACGGGATCTTTTCGTCTTAAAGTGACAATTGTACCACAAAAACAATCTCCGTCGATGAAAGAGAAGTTTTAATTCGTATTTCGCATAATCGAGATCTGAGCACTCGTCGATTAAGGGCGGCGACAGGAATAAGTCAACCATCTATCTGTAAAAGTTTGAAGAAAGAAAAACTCCGTACCTTATTACTATATTCCCGTTCAGAACATATCTCGAGATTTACCAGCTCACGTACACTTTACTTAATTTTTGCAAGATAAACAAAATGCAAACCCAAGTTTTCTTGATGCTAGTCTTTTCATCGATAAAACAACGTTTACTATGGAGGAGAAGTTTTTAATTGGAAAAATACTCATGTGTGCAATATCGAGAATCCACATGCTGTAAGAACAAATATTTTCAAAATGAGTTCAAAGTAAATATTTGGTGTGGTGCGATGTCTGATTTTTCATTGACCCTACAGAACTGCCATCCCATCTAAATGGAGTTCTTTATTTAAACTTTTTTGGACGTCATTTAAACGAGCTTCTATAGAAGATATTCCACTTGCCGTAAGATAAAAATTGTGAGAGTTCACATACATGTCATTTTCTAATGCTCCACCCGAAGACACTACATTGGCCAGGAAGCGAATTTTTTTACCTGGAAACCCAAACCCTTGTTATTCTAAGCAAGGTAGGGATTTTTAATGTGCGTGACAACACTCACACACGGGACCTACATTTTACCTCTCATTTGAACGAGGGAGTTCTAGAACTGATTCTGTGATAACTTACACATTTCCCTGAAATTCCAACAAACCTTTTTAAGTTGAACATAGTAAGTCAATTGCAGTACACAAAAACCCTAGCAAAGCTTGTTTTTGAACGGATTTTGTAAACTGGTTTCGTCCGTCGGCCTTATACGACCCGAATTTATCTGTTACGCACATACAGCAAAAAGCGACCAACAAGATCAAGAGAAAAGATCGGCACATATCTCCACGTGTCGAGATATTTATCTTGTATCTAAATCCGTTGATGTGAAACAGCTAACATCGTGCTCTCGCCTTACCTTGCACGCTTGATCATCTGCGAAGGTGTACCAGCAAGACAACGTGACCTCGTCCAATGAGGATTTCTTGATACTCATTGATGTTACTAAAATTGTTCTGTAAGTCTCACAAAAAATTCTCGATATATTTTTTAGCCGTCACTGAACTGTAATCACAAGTAACAGCTTTATGCTTTTGCTTAAAAATACACTATTTTGATATGTTAATTGATGTTATATAACTTTAACGGGTATACAACTCCAACACTTTTACTAAATATCTTTACTTCTATCTTGTCTATATAAAGTTTTTCAGCGCCAACTTACCTTTAAAGTCTCCCCGGACGACGAGTGTAGTAGGTACTTAGATTGTCGGAGACCATAGGGGTCGGTATGGCATTCTAAGACACAATACTGCGATGTGGAGGCAACGGAAAACCATCATATTACCTCTCAAATACACAGTGTACTAGAATTAGTTTTAACATGATGACATCTTTTGGGGTAAAAGATTCCGGAGTTAAAATAGTCCCCCTTTGGATCTCTGAGAGGGGACTACTTTGAAGGATGTGATCGGCAAGTTTAAAAAAAGAACCGGAAACATTTTGCGATTCGGAGTGTGGAATGTTAGAAGCATGAAGCAAGCAGGTAGGCTAGAGAATTTGAAAATTGAAATAGATGCGTTAGCATTAGACATAGTATAGGCTTTAGGGTAATTTATAGAGGATCGGAAGAAGAAAACGCAGGTATGGGGATAGTTATGCGGAATAAGGTAGGATATTGTGTAGAAAACTACTTACAAAAGAACGAAAGAGCACTTGTGGTTAGATTAGGATGTAAACTGATGAACACGGTACTAATATAAGTTTACACGACAAGCTCTAGCTACAATGATGAAGAGGTAGAAGCAGTCTACAAAGATATCGAAGACATACTAAGATTCGTAAAAGAGCATGAAAATTTAATAATTACAGATTTTAATGCAGTGGTAGGTGGGGGTAGGGAAGGAACGGTAGGAGGTTTATTTGGTTTAAGAACGAGGAATAACAGGGTAAATAGGCTGGTAGCGTTTTGTGACAGAAACAAGTTAACATCACAAATGCATTATTTCAACATTATGCTGGAAGACCATACACTTGGAAGGTGCCAGGAAACATAGGAAGTTATAAAATACATTACATTCTTGTTAGACAACGGTATAAGAATCAAGCAAAAGACTGTAGAAGCTACCCAGAAGCAGATATAGACACTAACCGCAACATAGTAATGATGGAGGTTGTGCTAAAATTTAAAAATGTAAAAAAAAGGAACGGAAAAGGCCCTTTGACTTGAGAAACTAAAAGATAAGGACACCCGCAAAAGGTTTGAGAAAAAAATGCAGAGAGCGTGGTTAGATGGCAACAATATATAAAAACTTTATATGCAGGACAAGAACTAGAAGATCTAGAACGGAAAATAAACATTGAAAAGGATGACTTGGGATATCCTAGACTTCGGGACGAGTTTGAATTAGCATTAAAGACCTTAAAAAATAATAAAGCGCCAGGTACAAATAAAGTGCAAGTAGAAACTCTAAAAGCTGTAGTACCAGAACGTCTCTTCCAATTTGTCAGTTATATGTATGAGACAGGCGAGATGCCCAAAGATTTTGAACGCAACACCATAATTACTATACCGCAAAAGAGAGGTGCAGATAGAATTTTCGAACAATAAGTTTAACAGCACACTTGTCAAAAATATTAACTAGAATTGTATAATGACGGATGGAAAAACGAGCTGAAGAAACACTAGGAGAAGATCAATTTGGGTTTAGGAAAAACAGAGGAACATGTAGGCCATTTTAGTTTTAAGGGGAACTAATAAATTTGATTCAACTGAAATAAAACAAGAATTTTATATAATTTGAGACAATTACGACAGATTGAAAGAATCAATGGACATAGCCAAATTCGGAAAAAAGTATGCGATAGAAATGCTTAATTACAAAAGCATAATGGAAAACATCCTAAAGAACACAAACTATAAATTCAAGCGATTAATACCAACACACCAAACCATAAGACAGAAACCAGGAATTATTAATGGATTAGGTAATAGTATAAAGGCTACCACAGGTAATTTAGACAACCAAGATGCTGAACGATAAGACAATGCAAGACGAGAATTGATTGACAACCAGCACGATATAAAAACTATTGTTAAAAACCAAATTTCCTTAACTCAATCAACCATAGTCAAATTTAACAATACACTACGAAAATTAGTAAAGAATAGTAACGAATACTTTTATGGAACTAGTATAGAACTAATTGATTTATTAAATGACTTATTAGGAATTAGAACACTTATAACTAATAGTAAACTGCCCTTTGAAGTAACAGAATCCAACATACTTATATTTCAAAAAATTGCCATAGTAAAAGGTTATTTAAGAATCATGAAATTACGTTTTTAATAGAAATTCCAATTGTAGAGATTAATAATTACAATTTGTATCATTTATTTGCTTTCCCTATGAAAATTACTAGCCAATATCAAGTTATTATTCCCAAAACCATGTTTCTTTCCTTAAATGAACTTAGGTACGGATTCACAAATAAAAAATGCACAGAAGTAGCATCCAGCCAATACTTATGTCAATCATTAACGGCAACAGCTATTCAAACAGATAGCCCTTGTGAAGTATAATTATTACGATTCTCTAATCATTACGAGAATTGTGTGCCGAAACCAGTACAAGTTACACATATGAAAATTCAAAAAGTTACGGACAACAAATGGATTGCTGCATTTCCTCAAGAAGTAACAGCAACCGCCAATTTTAACCAAGACGAAAACAGTTTAGCCTTAATCGGAAGCAAAGTGATTACCATAAAGGAAGATTGCTACTTAAAATTAAAAAGCGAAATTATTCGAATATATCAAAACCCAACAGTGACGAAGTAATTTGCAAATCTACCCGAATTACAGTTCAAGATTCCTCAAACTGAAGACAACGAAATTATCAAAAACCGATGCAACTAGAACATCTAGAACTCGACGATCTCAACCACGTAGTAAAATTAATGGACACTTGTAAGGAACACTTAAGTGAGTTAAAAGTGCCAAAATTACATTATGACAATATTAGTGTTTGAACAATTTTATTGATCATTGTAATAATTTTATTAACTGTATATTTATTGTATAAAATGTATTTTAGATATAGAAACAAAGAAACAAATGTGAACAAAGAAATCATAAATGAACCCTTAGAGACAATAAGTTTTAAAAATTAAGTACAACCCTTAATTTGCATTTAAGTCGAAAGGAGTTACATATTTCACAATTAATATGTATACAAATTTAAATGCAATTATTATGTCTTAATAAATAGAATGTTACATTGTATAATTGAAGGACACATTATAAAAGATTAATGAAAGTTCATAATCAGACGTGAGAAAGGAAGCAACTATTTTGTATTCCAGACGTAACACGCTACTGCAGGTGCAGGTCACAATTGTTAAAATTAAAATTACTAAAAAGTAATGCAATGTATTTTATCAAGAAGTAGCAGATATGAGATCTGCTACATCACAAGACGATGCGAAGGCAGGGATAGAATAAATACCCTGAAGAGCCCATGATGGCCAGTCAGTCTCGAACTTCATAACTTTAATATTGTTGGCAGTTTAAGCTATTCACCATAATTTTTGATTATTAATTATTGATTTATTAACTTCAAGTATTTTTGTCAATTTCAATTACTTAATGTTTAGTGAATATAAACGTCTAAATTGTTGTAACAGAAATATGTTATTTTTTGTAATTAAACAATAATAAAATTGATAGAACAGTTTCTGGCGATAAAACTTTTTAAAAAGAAGCTTCCAAAGCCCAAAACCTATCTGGCGCTGTTCGTTAAGACGTTTCTGGCGAAACTCAACATCAAAGTAATAGATCACTCATTGTATTCACCCGATCTAGCCCCTGGCGACTTCTTTCTGTTTCCAAAGATCAAGTCTGCACTAAAGAGAACGAGGTTTGAGTCGGTAAGTGCCGACAAAAAAAACGACAAAAGTCAAGAAAGAACTAACAGATATGAATTTGCAGGGCTGTTTCAAGCAAACAGTGGAAAATTCGGTTGTAAAGCTGGGTGATTCGGATAGGGGAATGTATCGAAGGCGACTACGTACGTGAGTAACCATTCTAACAGAACATGTTAGAAAACCAGTCCGGTTGTTTCTTAGTCTCATCTCGTACGTGTACAACAACTGCACTTTATATTTGTAGAGGCTTGTATTCACACTGCAATGTCAAAACTATTATGCAGAGCAGGCGATCGATCCAAACCTATTCTGATGACTTACTCAGTTGATGTTGAAGCTTCAACAGCTTTCTAACTAAGTGTAATTATCTTCTGTTTGTCGTTTTGTTAATTATCCCGTTATAGACGTTGAACGAAAAATCGGGTTGAAGCATTCTCAAATCTTTTGCTTTAGAAAGTTTAATAAAACCTAAAAATTTTACAAAATTATATAATTTTAAATCCTATATCGGTGTTATGAACAAAAACTATTCGACTAAAAAGCCCTTTTACAGTCTGTACGTAAAATTAAATTCAGAAATAATTTTTAATAATAAAAAAAGCGTTAGCGTTTAAAACGCGCAAAGCTTTTTACTCCATCTCTTTTCAACATACCCCGGGACTCGATCAATGCAACTCTAATTAACCTACCGTTGAATTTTTGATCCACTTGAAACAATGAAATGTTTTGAGACTAAACAAAATTAACTCTCCCCGATGTTGATACGCGGTAATAGAATAATCTGACTGCCGAGCGTTGTTACGGTTCTGTGCTTTGCAATTGTTTGTTAAAGCGACGGTGCTTAGAGCAAAATCGCTAATAACTATTTTGCTTATTAAAACAATTCGAATAGTAACGAAAGAGCATCGTTAGTTTTGTTTTTCTAAGCCTACGATGTGATTGGAATCGTAGAATTGCGGGAATAAAAATTTGACGTACTGCTATTAAGGGTCTATAAATGGGTTTAGGTTTACAATGTCAAAGTCCTAAAGTATCAGGGGAGCTGTTGTATACACAGCTAACCTAAAACAAACATTCAAATTATTTTAGAGCGAAGTGATTGCTTATTTATTACTGAGATGATACGAACTGTTGTATTTAGCTGGACAAAATTATAATTCTAAAATTATTCTTTATGCAGTAGCGTTGATGATTAGCGTCACACTTAAGTAGGTACAAATGTTGATTTTTGTATTTCGATCATTTCAAATTTATTTGTGTTTAAATCCAAAGTCAAAAAATATTTACTTATCTTTGTACAATGACGTAATAAAAAACCAATTAAAATTCACGAAGGTGTCTAAAAATTCCAAAATGTATACCAAAGTATGACAATGTCATTGTGACTTGTTATACTAGAAACTACGAAAGAAGATATCTACGCCACAGGTGCCTAGCGCAATTTACAACATACCTGTAAGATTCTTTTAAAGCTTTACCAATGGATACGAGAAAGATGCAATATGATTTCTATGTGTTTTTAAGTAACGACATACGTGAGCAGTTTTATTTAAGATAATGACAGATAGAGTATGTGGACGTATGTTTGTATCCTAGTATAAAAATGGACAGTTGATATATATTCATTTTAATGTACTTGCATTTATATTAATTGAATTTATTAAACGCTTAAAGTATTAAGACGACAATTTTAAGGTAGTAAAGCAACTACTTGTGTGAAAATAAAATATTTTTACAACTGATATTAATTTGGTATTTATGAACTAGATGCCACATTGACTTGAAATTTTCAACTTAATACATACGGTTACATGTCATGACGCAGATATCTTCTTTCGTGGTTTCTACTATACCCGTCCGTCACTAGTGATTAACATTTGAAGGATCTATATTTAGTTCTGTGAATGTTATAAGATCGACTCATTTTTTCGTCTCTTCTAGGAATATTTTCACAACTGTCACCTTCTGCATTAATCTACTTCGTTAGTAATATTTGATTTGCTTAATAATTATCAATACATTTTTGATAAAAAATACTTTTGATTTGCTGTAAATAGCACTAGCTTTATGCAGTTTGATTAAGAAACTACAATCAACGTGTATTTTAAACCCCAATTTTAATAAATTTTGTGTGGAAACACAAAAGCAAATATTTTTATAAATGCAACCCTTTGGATTAAAATGCAATTAAAGTTTAAATTAATTGCCTCGTGGATTACAGAAATTTATTTTAAATAAAGAATTTTCTAGAATATTATTAATATAAAAAGATGAGTCATCGATATTTAGAACTACGTAAATATTTAATTAATAAATGAAACATTTTATTCCAAGAAGCGACCCGATCATTGAAAAACCCACAAAATCCAAAAAATATCCCCTAAAAATGATTATCTTTCGCATTAGTATGCGACGCCACAATAATCGTGCATGTGTTAAACAAGAAGAGGCAGCGCGCGTCACCAATAACTGGAACCAGATAGCAAGGTAATAAAACTCAACAATTTTGAACACTAATGAGGACTTCCAAGAAAATTACGTAAGATTGGCGTCTATTATATAGAATGAAATCGCTCAAATTCTACAACATTCTGAAAACAGATAAAATCGTGTATATAATCGTGTATATAATATTTCTACTAAACTTGTTTCTATTTACATATTTCTTCCCATTTCCATCAACCTATACTACTCCTACTTTTCCTAAACCTATCGTATTTTGTGATTATATTCCTATTTAATTCTCCTATCCTAATTTATGTTGATATCCTTATTTAACTAATTGTTCTTACAATTTGTACAATTTTTCTATTCCCTTATTTACACTAGTTTATATTACATTATGTACACTTCCTTTTTCCATTATTAAGAGTTTTCTCTCGGCAATTATTCTATCCATCTTATTTCCACTACACACTATCTTTTCAAAATTATTTTCTAAAGTTAAGTTAATATTTTCATTATTTTCCCCCCTAATATATCCTACTTCGTATCTCAAAATATTTGTTTCCCCCTGAAAGAATTCACACTTCTTCTTGTTTACTTTTCGCCCTAAATTTAATTTCAACAAAATTCGTTCCAAGTCTTTTCTAAATTTTAACATAACACTTCCAAATTCTTCATACAGTTCCCATATCACATCTTATTTTCTAACAAACCAAAAGGAACCACTTCACACCTATAAATTTGCCCTTTTATATAAAAACCGATATATTTTCTTGATTCGCGTTCTGGTGGAATTTCGTTAAACGGCTCCGTGTGTGTCTATAACTTCTGATATATTCACATCCCCCGCTGCTATTCTAGATTCTGATTCTGAATTCTTTATTACTGATGCCTTCACCCTGTCTTTCATTTCTTCTGGACATTTTATTTCATTATTAATATTCCCTTTTACATCAACTTCACCCTCAAATTGATAAATATTTAAACAGTCTCCTTTGACTTCAATACTTTCCACATTATCCTATTTTATACATTCCCCTTTTACATCTATTACCTTTCCATCGGCATTTATTTTTAATCCCAACTTATCAATTATGTCCATGCCAAATATTACATCTACTCTTAACCACGGCACCGCTATAAATTCATTCTCAAACTTCATTTTACCCATTTCACATTCGAGAATTATTATATTATTCACACTTGCAAATCTCTTGCTATTTGGTGCTATTAAATTAAACTTCCCCCATTAACTTTTCCCGTTTAACAAAATCTTGAGACACTAACGACGCTTCTGCTCCCGTATCAATGAGTGTTCCACCTCTACTATTTCCAATTTTCAATTTAATTATCGGTAAAGCTTATTACCGATATTCAAATCCTGTTCCATTTCACATTTTATATATTCACGCTGGTGTTCATATCCATTAATTCTTAAGGGCTTACTTGGTTTGTCCTCATTCAAAAATCCTGATTCGACGTAGATGGTCTTGCCTTATTCAGAACTTCTGCATAGGTATGGTTCGTTCTTATTGGTTGTGCTGATTGTTCCCGATGTCGTGCTTTTAGCGTACACTGATTTATGTTTCTGTCATGGTTTGTTTGCTCTGTTTCTCTTCTTGGCGTGTACCCTGTGTTCCAATTCCTTCTAAAATTATTATCGTTGCAGTTATTGTAATTATTTCTATAAAAATTTCCCCTATAATTTCCCCTATTATTTGATCTATTATTTTCTGTACTTTTTTGCATTCTAACCATGTTTTCTCGTTGTCTTTGTATCATCTTACCTTCCGCCACACGACTCTGTCTTTGGACAGAGTCATCACAACGTTGTAGATATTCCAGAAAGATCTCCCTATTTACAATATTTTGAATCATCACATAATGTCTTATCTCTTCTCCAAAATGTCCCGATAAGTACTTTATGGTTTGTGTTTCTTCCATCGGAGGATCTAATTGCTTCGCTATACTGAATTTTTGTATGGCGTATAACTCTCGTGTCATCCCTAGGTTCTGATTACATTTTCCTGTAATTAAATTATCTCGCGCCTTGTATTGTTGATTGTCCCCCCAAAATTTTCTTAAAAATCTATTCTCAAATTCCTGAAATGTTCCTATCTCATTTTCTATCAAGTCAAACCATATTTCCGCGTTTTCTTTCAACATTGACCTAACGAAATTTAAATTGTACTTTTCATCCGTTGATCCCTGTATTAATTTTCTTATATTATTCAGAAATATTTTTGGATTCACCTTGTCGTCTCCGTAAAATTTGGAATATTGTTCAACTGATATTTCCGGTCTATTTATCTTAGTGTATTGTCCCTGATTCCTACCAGCATTTTCGAATTCTGATTTTAAATTACCCAATTCTCTATTTACATCATTAAATCCTATCTCACAATTTCCCTGAATTTCCCGCATCTTTTTACCTAAATCTGTAATCTGATCATTAGTATCCTTTTCACATGTTTCCTGATCTAACTTAACTTTCCAAACTTCGTTCCTAACTTTATCCACATCGTCCATCATTCCAATAAATTTATTCTCAAATTGTACCTGCATTTCCGCGATTGTCTGATTCGTTTCTTTTAATCCGTCGCTTATAATTTTTATTTCGGCACCTAACTTTTCTCCATTTTCCTTAATCTGCATCTTAATATTTTTCATGGTCTCTTTGCTTTTATCCATTTTTTATTTAAGGCTAATAAAATAGACATCATTTCAGATTGTTGTGATATCTGTTGTTCTTCACATTGACTTCGCGTCAATTGTTGCCCTTGCATTTCCATAGATACATTCTGTAAAATTACGCTTTCTTGGGACCCTATTTCTACCCCTTGGTTCCTTAATGCTTCTCTGGTTTCCTTTATTAGTTTATCCATTTTTAAATTTTTAATATTTCAAATTCCCTGCAGATTTTTAATTTCTTAATTAAATTTTATTCGTGCCTCTACAAATTTTTATTTCTAAATTTCATTTTGTGGTGTTTGTGCCTCTACGATTTTTAAATTTATAAATTTCTTTTTGTGGTGTTCGCGCCCCAACGATTTGGGTCGCCATAAAATTGCTGTGCTATCGGTCACGTTGGGCGCCATAAAATTTCTGTGATATATCCTGAACAATTGAGCCCCAGCGTTGGGTCATCATAAAATTGCTATGATATTTGCTTTTATTATTATTTTGAGCCCCATGGTTGGGCATGTATAAATTTTGCTGTGATTCTCGATTTTAGAATTAATGAGCCCTAATGTTATGAAATGTTAGATTAGGATTTTTACCCCGACTAGCTTGCTGAATGGATCTTATTGAATCAAATAAAGCAATTCTATAATACACAATATAATAATGGATAATTTTTACAACACTCAAAATTTTCCTTTTTATACAGAATATCGACATATACAAGATTTATGTTTTTCTGAAAGCCAGCAAAATATCTTTTAATTTATTCAGGGACCTTCGAACGTTGCAAGATACCTATTCCATTGTCATAAATCTTTAAGTGACCCTTTTTGATGACTCTTTACAAATATACAATGTGGCAAATATTAAATCAAAACAGTTTTCAATAATAAAATGTATTGATTGCTAACCTGGAATGGGTTTTGTAGTTCCATCCTAGTTTATGATCTGCATGCCCTTTCTGTGCTCGGTTTGCTTATTGATATGCCGGCCCCATATAAGAATCGGCTTCCATAAATCGCTTCCAATTAAAATCGAACCAAGTCGGAATTGGAATACGTTCATTTTAAATTATCTGCAAATTTAGAATATGATCAAAGTTAGAAGTCCCAAATTAAAGTCGTCTCAGTTAAATATTCCAAATTAAAGTCGAAATTAAAATCCAACCTTAAAATCCAACGTTACATGTCGGAATTAAAATCCATGTCGGAATTAAAAGCCCTGTTTTATTAATATTAGAAACGAATTTAATTAAGTCGTATTACTTACGTCTATTTATAGATCTGCTTATTTTCGTTGCACAAATTCTAGCACTTTTAATTCTGATTTATTTTGTTTATAATTCACTGGATAGGTAAGCTTTTAACACTTTCGAACATAGTCGTTACTCAGTTTGAATATAGACTAACTTGTCGCTTCATCACAATCGTATGTATAAGCTCTACCTCCAATTGATTTCATTATTTAGTTTAAATCTGTCAATGTATGCCTTGTCTGTCACGTATGCATCCCGCATATCGTGGTATTTTTCGAGAATTTCCAACTTTTGACTTTTATTAACTCACGTATTCGGATGTTTTTTAAATTTTATCGTCTAAATTGAATCGCCTGGTGCTTGTTTATTTCTACAGAATATTGGATTTTTGAACAAATGCGATTTCTTCCAGTCACGTAGCGATTTTCTAATAATGAATTATTTAGAATGCGTGTACGATGATATTTTCAACGCAAATGTTAAATATTTGCAATGCCAATTTATCTATGCTTCCCGGTGATTTAATTTTGATACAACTTGTTGCGTTTTAAAAATATTATCTTTACTTGTAAACTACACTTAGACATCTTTATGTTCTCATGCATTTAATCCCGTGTATTTTATATACAGTGTCCTCTCAATTAACAAAATGTAGAGTGACCGTTTTACTCTTATGATTTCTGGAATTATGTGGTTTTCTAAAAGTGGAAGTTGTCTAATTCTACAACCCCCATGACTTAACCTACCCCTAAGCTACCCTATTATCATAGCAATATATATATATATATATATATAAATTTTAATAAAATTTTCTTCTTACCCTTTTATTAGGACGCCTTCAAACTCCTCTGCTTTCCCGGCTAGCTCAGCAATCGGCCTCTTCTTGAATACCTATTTTACGTACATACCTCTTTCATACTCACACACCATCAAATAAAATTACCAAATAATACGACAATCATACAACCTTTTATTTACACAAATTAACAGATAAAATATATTTACACATGTGTACAAACAGCTTGGTACACTTATTACCAGCTCAATTTATAAAATGCTCTAAAGTTCTTGATTTTAAAGTGATTTTAAACAAATTCTAGTAGATATGAGTAGATTTGACTTCACACTGGTGAATTGTGAGCTCATTATAACCCAGCTTTGTTTGTATATGCTTTTTAAACCTTGCATTAATGAAAACAAATTTACAGACCCGTTTACCCTTTACAACACAATTTATATCCTGAATAAATTTGTATATATTCTAAATAAACTCTTTTTCCATACTCAAAATTATTAAATTGTCCTGTACATGTATCTTTTAAAACAAGTTTTTTAAAACAATAAATATGTCACCAAAAAGTCAACCACACAACCACAAAATATATCCACAAATGTTTATATAAAAACAGAAATTTCTAATTTATTACCTGGAGACATTTTCATTCTTCATTCCCGCAGGAAATGGCTACCAGAAACCCCTCGTCGTTTTTCCATCTACTACGCTGATTGCCGGATCCACAGATCTCTACCATCTAATATCTCCGCTACCCTTCCTGTTTTCCACAAGATATTTGCTTCGTCTCACAGTACCATTCCATACTAGATATTTCACGCATACAAAATTGATTTCCAGTTCTGATTACCCCAAATATTATGCATTCATTTAATAATTTTGTCGTAATAGCCGTACCTTTTATTTAAAAAGCACCAACTCGTGCATCGCGTTAATAATTTGAGGTCCGTTACTACAGTTTTATACTTTCAACTAAGATGTTCAATGTAACTTTACTACACACACAAATTCTAACCGAAAGCTTTACTATTATGTTGGTCTGAACCCGTATTCAGAACTCGATGCAAGTAAAAGAGAAGAGAGTTTTAATATTTTCTCTCGGGTATTTATATTATTATCCAATCCCCTTATTGGACCCGTTTCATTTGAAAAGCGTACTTACAAAGCGGCTTCTTAAAATTTTGAACGTAACCGACATTAAATCTGCAAAATTTCTCCCGTCCTACGTGCTATTTACATAGAATTCGTTTTCTACCTTACCGTGTGCTCTCTTTTCAAAAACTGTTGGCTCTTAACCAATGACAAAATTTTCTGTCGTCACAAAGCTTCACCTAACCGCTATTCATCTTTATTCTATGCATGTTCGTCGTCTCCTTTCAAACCCCACTTGAGTTACAGAAAATCGATATTGTCGACGTCCTTCATCAACTCCACGTGTATATCTTACGTGACTTTCAATCTAACGCTTGCTTTATATTTGTCTCTATTTGTTGTATATTACCGATTGTTCATTCCACTACCTCCTTAAGATGTTTGTCACTATAGCTGTTTATACAAATTGACCGTTGAAAACAATTTTTATGGAATTCTATATTAACGTGCGTTCAATAATCTCTGAACGTAGCATTAAACAAACAGGTGTTTCTTGTAATTATCGACCGTTTGAAAATAACAATTCCTAGATTCTCTGCTTCGTAGTATCTGTGTAAATGAACGTTGGCTTTTAACAAATACATTTGCGTTATAAATTATTAATTTTCTTATGCAAGCACGCTCCCCTATTGCTTTCATGTGTTTGATTAAAAGAAATTATGATTAATTATGCGTATCCTTGAACTTCTATATGCTTTAAAGGTTTTCTTTTCTTATGTAATTTCCACATTCAAATTTAAATAATTTTAACCTGATGATACTTTTCTTTTATATTACCAGCTATTGCAAATTGTAGTTCTCTGAAACAAAGTAGAACTTCAAACAGCGAAGTAAAAAAGTCAGGTCCAGGAAGTAGCATAGAGTTCAGCGATACTACTTGTACCGTCGCGGCAGCATCCCACACAAAGTGGATTTTCCGGGTTTGTTAGGGTTCGTAACAGTGAATATAGATAAGTACCACTTTTTGAGTTTTGCCGGTTAACTTCGTCTGGGGTTAATTTTCGTGCGTAGTGTTAGCTGACGTACTCAATGATTAGTCTTGTAATATTTGCTTTTATTTTGAGGTTTTTCTCTATCTTTTTTTCTAGACAAAGCAGTCGCCTATTCGTCTCTGTCCGGAAATTTAATGTCATCATATCTCCATAACAGTCCTATCGTATATCGATCATCAGTTTTCCCGTTTGTTCTAAAAGTCGACGTGCTCTCATATCGTCCATCGACTCTAGTAACACATCTGGCTTTTTTACGCCAAAGTTTTCAGTAGAGAAGAAATCTTTTAGTTGGTTATGTAAATCGATATCGTCGAAAGGGTTACAGTTGACCTGAAAGTGTGGGTGTAAACCACAAGACGATGGTTCGTTCACATCTGGGAACCCTCTCTTAACGGGACCATACAGCATCCAGCCTAGTTTAGTTGAAGTTGCCACCGGCTTTCCCCACTTCCCTTCTAGGGTACGAATCGACGGCCAGGTCCTCCAGATAACTCTATTCGCTCTTCATTTGACCGACGGTTAGTGACTGTGTAGGAAGGTTCAGTGACTAAATTGTCCTTACATTATGCATCGTGTATCTCTTTGCTTCACCATTATCACCGGGAATCTTAATTGATGACTTATGACAATCAATTTCTTCGCGCGCAATGCCACTCGGCCATGTTAGACATAGCCTTTCAGTGGGGCCGCTTGTTATGTGTAATTGATTTGCCAAGTGCTTTTCCATCAATGTCATCACCGAAGAACGCATATGTTTTCACGTTTGACGATCCTCCATATAGCACTACAGGCAATACCCGAAACAGTAACTTAGAGTTTTGTGGACGATGTACGCTAACAACCTTAGCTGCGGACGGGGCAAATTTAGGCGTCGATTTAACGACATGTATTCGTTCATCATGTAGTAAGGCGTGATGTTTCAATTTGCATTCGTTCACGCCATTGAATTGTTAATGATTTGAATTTTAAGCAGTCCGCTATTAGCTGATGCTCTGATCCATCACAAATAACACACTTTTTGTTTTTTCACCGAAGTTTAACGATAATTTTTTATTAGCGTCCAAATTATTTTGATGTTGTGTTACGTGAACGTACTCGTGCCGAGCTTCAAACTAGCGAGAAGTCTTTTCTTCCGGCTTTACTTTAGTAGGCTTCGACGTTGGAACCAGAGTGCTGATCGTATTAACTAATTCTTTCAACCAGTCATTAAATTCCGCTAAACTAGGTACGCTTTGCTTCGGTCTGCACTTAGTCCACTCTACTTGATAACAAATCGGTAGTATATTAACTAGTTCATTGAGTAGCATTGGGTTGTTCAAGTGTACTGTTAGGTCCGCCGCTTTTGTCGTAGCACACAAGTGTTGCACTGATAACAAGAATTCTATTAACATATCTAGCCGTTTTGGGTTGATAGATGGTCTAGACTTTACCTTTTCCATTAGTCATGCTTACAGGATCTCAAGTTGGCCAAAGAGCGTGTTCAAGGTATTCACAACATGTGGAACAGTCTCTGCGTACGCCAGTTGTCCTCCAACTGAACTTAGCGCTTTGCCATTCAGACACTGCTGGAGCCTTATAAGGTTGTCGTCGTCATTATATAACCACATTGTCGCGTAGTTTGTACATATTGCGATATGAATGGGGTCCACTCGTGCGCTTCGCCAGAGAATGTTGGTAACGATTCCAATTTCGCAAGGGCGTGACGCATTGACAGCTGAGTTTTCGTGGTTCCTATTTGTTTTTCGCAATCAATCTGTAGTTTTTGAAGATTTGCACTGCAATAATAGTCGTGCGGCTTGTTATCATTAAACCACGGCGTTTTTGTCCCATGTGCAGCTTCTATAGTCGACGTTCTGTCAGAATTTCTGGCAAACTCGGGACGACCTGCTTGTTGCGTCGCGTCAAGGTTTCTAGAATTAGTGGCACTTCTAGCGCTTGGCATTTCACTACCACTTACCACTGTCCAATCGAGTAATGCCCCGTCGTAAACTTCGCGCACAAGGGCTGACTTTTACTTTTCTCTGTGAACATCCTCTTCAGATTTTACTGGAGACCGTACCCATTACGTCACCCGGTTTGTCGTTGACACGACTGATTCAAGGTGGTTTGAAGATGTTAGCGAACCTTTTATATTACCTGCGCTAATGTCAAACTTCGCTTGCAGATACTACTCGTCTTCTTTTTCTTGCAGCAAGCGTCGCCTTTCTCTTGCAATTCGGTTTCCATATCCGCTAGCTGATTTCGCTGTTCTCTTAATTTTCGGCGCATTTGTAATATCTTAAGTTCCAGTGATTGGCGCTGTGCCGATCTACTCATAGATGTCACAGACTTACTGAATGACTTGTGTTCAATCGGTGCTCAATGGGAGGGTAGTTCCTCAACCGCGCCAACAGAATTTTTAACGGGTAGCATACGGTTTTTATCGTGAATGACGGCGCTTGATTGATTAGGCTCTTCAGCGCAGTTTCGGCAGTACCACAGCACGTTTGGTTGATTTTCGATATCGTTGTCGACTTTCACGCATTCGTAATGAAACCATGAGAAGCAGTTACTGCGTTCTACCATCATGCTGACATCAGGTGCTCTACATTACTGACAGTGTATTTTCGATTGGCGCGTGACGATCATTATTTTATTTTCTTACACTTCGTAACGCTTTATTGGTATTTATTCCAAGTGATTGGCTTCCAGCTGCCTGAACTTGTTAATTACAGCTTACTTCAAGTTCAAATATACTCGATGAACTTTAAGATCTAAACAGATGTGCAACTAATAAAATTTATAATTATTATTGCGGCGTGGTCGCGGTCGATATGTAAAGCTGCGACTTCGCTGCAACATGTAAGCTAGCAACTCCAAATGGTAGGTTTCCGACTATTGGTCTCAAAGTACACTGCTAGCGATACTGGATTTATTAACACCTTTTATTGAATGAGGAGTTATAAATTTTTCACAATTTAGACATTTTAGTACACCTAAATAATTAGACATAGCTTACTTTATGACCTGTAGCAATGATATCTTATTTAGACCGCGTATAGCCTTTTAGGATTTGTTTCAATTTTACTTTTGGACTTTGTCAAGTCTAAACAGGTTTTGTTTTTTATTTGATTTTAATCTTTCAAAGTTTCAATTCACTGACTCTTGATTGGTTTTCAATACAGCAGTAGCAGGGTGCTATAACGGGAAAACTAATTCAACTAAAAATACAATGGAGTAATCATTCGAACCGTGGTATGCGCATTCCTAACAGTGTATGATTGTACAACCATACGCGGTCTCCCGTTTGAAAACCAAACTCTTGTGCCTTGATGTCATGCCTGTTCTTCACTCGGTCGTTGGCAATCTAAATATTCTTTCTTACGACTCCATGTATGTCATACGTTTTCCACTTGAATCTGTCAGCATAATTTTCGCCTCATTGTGACGAGCGCTCTTATTTGATTTTTCAATCCAATATGACGTCTAGGCCTGGGTCATTCTATTGTTCGGTCCTCAGCTGCCGTGGCTGCCAATCGTCGTTAATAGCGGTTGTTCGACAAAGAATAATACACTTCGTCTCTAGCTGTGAACAATATCTACAGTCTTCAGGACGAGGCCGTCGCAACAACGCATCTGCATTAAGCATTTAAACTGCAGAAGCCGTTTCAGTCCTGCATGATTTGTTCTCGGATGAAACTTTTGACCATAGAGATATTTAGAAAAGTGCTTTACCGATTTCATTATAGCCAACAGTTCTTTTCTCGTAACGCAGTCGTTTCTTTCCGGTTTTGAGAGCACCTTGCTAAAAAAACTAATCACTTTTTTTGTCCGTCCTATATCTAGGACAACGCACTTCCAACATTCTTTCTTACGTCTCCATAGATGTCATGCATGTCATCATGTCATAACTTTTGCCTACAACGCCTTCTCCAGGTTTACTGTCGAACTCAAAGTCGCGGAGAACGTATCTCACGTCCTAGTCTAGAGCACATGTATGAGTCTGCCCAGTACTTTCGTGAACCACAGATCGGTAGGTCAATAAAAATAGGTGTATGTATTGGTTCCACTCTCTTTAATGTGCAGAGATTATCTTGGAGAGATACTGCCCCAAGGTGCGGTTCATACGTTTTATTATACCATTCAATTTAAGATATTACGGTTTCGTTTTGGTCCTTCTGATTCACAGCAACCAGTAAATTTTTTGAAATAGCGCCGACTCAGAGTTTCTGCCCTAGTGAGGGTGCAGCTCCAAAGGTATCCCAAACCGACAGAAAATCTCTTTGTTTAATACGTCAGCGACGTTTGCTGCTCCCTGTTTAAGTATAGCCATTTTATAAAGTAGTTTATAAAGTAGTCCATGATCACCAAGATGTACTTGTGTTCACAGCCAGTTTTGGAGAACGGTTCTGCAATGTCAATTGCTACTCTCTCAAACGGACTTTCTACATTGTATTGATTCATGGGAACCTTCCAGTTACCCAACGTTGTACATAACTGGCTCTTCTTGCACCATTCCATGGCATCTTCCTTGTAGCCTACCCAGTAAAATTTCCTACGGACTTTCTCTAGAGTTTTCTTGATTTCGAATTGACCTCCTGACGTCTCATTATGTAAATTTCCTAAAACCTCGGACACCTGAGAACCACCATCTAAAGAGTACTCACAAATGCATCTTCCTTGTTCAGGAGCGCACAAAGAATCCTACTGTGCCCAGTATTATTGGAACGTGCAACTTATCGGGCTAACATTCTGCCACAAGCGCTCTTCTCTGATTTTTGAATGTATAATGACGCCTAGGTCTGGGCCATTCTATTGTTCGGTCCTCAGCTGCTGTGGCCGCCAACCGTCGTTAATCACGGTTGTCCGACAAAGAAAATCACATTTTATTTCCGACCGTAAGCGATAGCTGTAATTTTTAGGACAAGGTCGCTACTACAACGTATCTGCGTTTTGGACTTAAAGCTGCTCGATGTTCTATGTCGAAATCGTACTTCTGTAACCTTTCAATCCATCTCGCGACCTGTCCTTCTGTACTCTTAAACTGCAGTAACCACTTTCGCGCAGCGTTATCTGTTATGACGCGAAACTTTCGACCATAGCGATACTTATAAAAGTGCTCTACCGATTCAACTACAGCTAACAGTTCCTTCCTCGTAACACAGTAGTTTCTATCCAGTTTCGAGAACACGTTGCTGAAATAACTTATTCTTGTCGGTATTATCTTGACAACATACTTTCAATGGCAACATTATTTGCATGCGTGTTTACCCACCGAAGGTAACTTAAGATCTGAGCTTCCGTCAATAGATGTCTTAGCTGCTGGAACGCATTTTGACAACCTTCGCTCTATACATCATAGCGTCCTTCTTCTGTTCAAGTGCTTGACAAAATTAGCAAATCCACAAAAAAATCTTCTATAATATGCGCATAATTCCAGAAAACAGCATAAATGATGTTTGTCTTTGGACGTCGACCACCCTTGCACTACACTAATTTTTTCTGGGATTGTCTAACTCTTTTTCGTAAGACTACATGCCCCAGGTATTCTACCAATTCACCGAGCAGGTGTCATTTCTTTAGGTTCAATTTCAAATTGGATTCTCTCAATCTTAGAAATAGAAACACTTCCTCCTAATCGGTCGTGTTTTCCCAATCACGATCACGTCAACCAAATACACGAGGCATGTTTTCCATGACAGTTCATGTGAAATGTTATCCATTATACGCGTAAAGGTGACAGGAGAGTTGCAAATTCCAAATGGCATCACTGTAAATTGCCTTAGGCCCAGTGGCGTAATTAAGGCCCCCGCAAACCCCGTAATGCGGTGGGGCCCCAAACATTAAAGGGCCCCGGTCCGGTCCCAGCATCATGTATTAACCGATGTCGAATTCGTTTAAGGATTATTAAACAGAAACAAACAAGGACCCCCAGTGTTTCATCTATAGTTAGTTATACTTACCACTAAATGTCTACAAAACAAATCAGGATTCTTACTTTTATATACAACAACTTAGTTATCTTATCCGTTGTATTTATAAAAGCAAATGCTTTGATGCAAGAATCAAGCCAAGCTAATCTTATATAAGTTTCTATTCATATATTCATAATGTCTAATCAATGGACAGGAAAGTGTTGTTTTACACAGGAACAATGGTGACTTTCTGTTTTTGTTGAAAATCGGCTAGCTGATAAGAGTGTTAGTTAATTTTATAAACCTACAACCCATTTAAGATGTGAAAATAGAAAAAATAAACACTTTAAAATAAACATTTCTTTTCATAAGATTATAACAAGAAAAGTTGAGGCGTTTCTTTTATATTATAGCACACACTGCACATATAAAATAACATGCGACAGTCATTTTTTGCTCGGTTCGCTATCATATATTTGTTTCTTTGGTGTTTGGTGTTTAACTTTTTCGGTGTTCTGAAATATTTGTTACCTAACTATTAGTAATGAGTGGATCAAATAGAGTTTACATGAGTGGTGCAAAAAAACGTAAATTGCAACAAAAAAATTTGGAAGCTAAAAGAAAATTACCTAAAGTTATAGATTTTTTAAAGTTGCAGAGCTATCAGATTGTAATCAAGAATAAAAAACCGAGAACAGCGATAGTGACAATTTAAATATGGAACATTTAGAAAAAGAACTTTCAGAATATAGTAAAGATACTGCTGGCGATATGCAGTTACATTCACATCAGCAGATTGATGTGGACCTTGAGAGTATTTCTCTAGCAAGTCCTCATGAGCAATCGCAATCAAAATTAGATGTAGATGTAGTTAATCAAAAGGTGGATACAGACATAGCTTTATTTCACAATCCGCCCTCAGACACACTGAAACATAGTATTATCTTTTCCGGACCAAACAGACCTACGGGGTCATTTCTTCGCGATCCAAAATTGACAAGGTCCTTTAGCGCGGGTTATTATTATAAAAGCACAAAAACAGGACAAAAAATTGACCGCTTTTGGTTGTGCTACTCCAACATTTTAAATGCAGTGTATAGTCAACCATGCTGGCTTTTTGCTAATAAGGACTTGTCGCAATCAACACCTTGGTGTGATGGAAATATTAATGACTGGCAAGGCTTGAGCAAAAAATTAAAACTCACGAAGAGTCATCTGCCCATTTTCGAGCATGCATAACTTATTCTTTATGGGAAAGAAATTCTAGTGTTGATACTTTAATCGGTGGAGAAAAAAAAGAATATTAAATCAATCTTGATTCGCATTTGTGATGTAATTGGTACATTGGCAGTGTGCAATCTTCCGCTACGAGGACATCGTGAAGTTGCATCTGCAATCGGTCCAGAAAGCGGTAATTTTCTGAACATAATTGATTTGGTACAAGATACGACACGACCATTTGCTTCAAGCGCACATCTCCAGTACAAATTGGAGGACTAAATACCTAAGTTTCGATATTCAGAATCAAATCATATCCCTTTTTGCAAAATGTGTTTTAGAACAAATTATTAAAGAGGTAACACACGCTCCATTTTTTTTCACTTGGTTTGGATACAACTCAAGACATTTCTAAAAAAGACCAACTTAGCATTATTGTTGGCTATGTGTATGCAGACTATGACAAGCTAGAAATAAAGGAATCGTTTTTGGGATTTATTGAAACAAATGATCAAAGTGCTCAAAATTTCAAAAATGTTATTATTAGCGCGTTATCTTCTTTTAAAATTGATATTGATAAATGTTGAGGTCAAGGATACGATGGTGCCGCAAATATGAGTGGGAAGTACGCAGGACTTAAAACTAAAATTAAAAATCGAGTACCCAATGCTAATTTTATTCATTGCGCTGCCCATTATTTAAATTTGGTATTAAATGACTCGGTGAAAGATGTCCTAGAAATTAAAAAATTTTATAAAATAATGCAAAACATTTATGTGTTTTTTAGCGAAAGTTTACCACGTTGGAAAGAATTGGAAGGTGATAAAGCCATTACTGACGATAAGAAGATTAAAGTGACCCTTTAAAAACTTTGTGTTACAAGGTGGTCATCACGGTTTGATTGTTTAATTGCAATAAAATACAATTATCAATTTGTGATGCAATCGCTAGTTACTTTAATGGTTGTCTGCAAGAAGGCACTTGACAGAGCAGAAGCCGATTTTATTCACAATTTACTTAACACATATGACTTTTTGTTAATGCTAATGTTCCAAAGTAAAGTTTTAGAAAATATTAACTTAATGTCTAAACAACTGCAAAGTTCAAGTTACGATCTGAGCAGAGCTTGTAAATTAGTTTTTCATGTAAAAGAAAAATTAACAGCGTTGAGAGAAAATTTTTAAAATTTGGAAAATGCAGCATGCAATTTGGCAAAATTATGGAATATTTAACCAATCCTAGACATAAAGTGCTCTAAAAAAATAAAGAATTGACCTTTGATTCTGCAATACAAGATCCCCTTAAAAAATTTCAAGTATGTGTTCTTAATAGGTCTCTAGATATAATTGTAAACCAGTTAGCAACGCGGTTTTTAAGCATGCAGCAATGGAAACGTTTTCATTCATTAACCCCAAAAATTTGTATTCATTATCAAACGAAGAAATTCTTGAGAAATCAAATAATCTTTTAAGGGAATATAAAAACTATTTCAGTGACAGTTTGCAGGCACAGTTAATTTTAGAACAGTTCTTGTGCAAAACATAAAACAAAAAAGAAGTGTTTTCGAATTAATCGGTTTCCTAATATTAGACAATAAATGTTTGGCAAGCAGTCTTCCAGATGTGTGCACTTTATTATTTTTGTATTTAACTCTCCCTGTAACGTCAGTAACTGCCGAAAGGAGTTTTTCTAAATTAAAACATACTTAAGAAGTACTATTACTCGAACTTGTTAAGCGATTTAGCAGTATTAAGTATAGAACAGGAACATACACAAAAAATTAATTTATAAAGTTTAGTCGATAAGTTTCTTTTGTTAAAATTTAGGCGATTTGGTATGACTAAATAAAAGAGTTTTTATGTATATAACCGCCAAGGACAGAGATTTATTTTTTCTTTCATATATTTACTTTATTTTGAATTATATATAGGGGCCCCGTGTTATTTTCGCGGTAAGGCCCCTCAATCCTTAGCTACGCCACTGCTTAGACCAGTTCCAATATTAAAACAGTCTCATTTCGATCTTAGGAATAACTTGCCAGTACTTGCATTTCAAGTCCTAGGTCGAGAACGAACGCGATTCTGAGAGAATATCTAGAGTGTTGTCAATCTTCTGTAATGGGTAACTGTCCTTTTTCGTCATGTCATTAAACCCGCGATAATCATCACAGAATTTTGTCGATCCGTCCTTCTTCTTCATAAGTACATCAGGCGATGCCCAAGGGTTGTCAAAGCGTTCTACCGCATCCTGCTCCTCCATTTCTCCAACCATTCTCTCGTTGTCTGTGCGCTTGGCCAATGGTATCCTTCTCGGCTGTTGTATTATTGGCCGGGCATCCCCGGTATCAATTTTCTGGAGGCGGCTCCGTGGCGTATTGGTATGTGTGTGACTACTACGCCCAAGGTCCCGTTAGGCAAGCATTTTGCACAAAAATACACCCTCGTTCGGACGAGAGGTAAAATGGAGGTCCCGTGTGTGAGTGTTGTCACGCACGTTAAAGATCCCTACATTGCTTGGAACAGCAAGGGTTCGGCAAAATTCCAAATTTTCCTGTTATAAAAAACTCGCTTCCTGGCCAATGTAGTACTTTCAGGTGGAGCATTGGAAAATCACATGTAGGGGTATCCATTTTCTGCTTGACTATCGCGGTTTTTCCCAACTACCTGTCGTCAATCGCAAACACATTTTAGTATCAATTATCCATTCTCGTCGCTAGACAGATATGATTGTATTACGATTTTAGCATGACACCTGTGAATCGTCCTAAACCGGTATGTGGTCGCTTTAGTATATACTAGGGCTGGCAAAATTCGAAAAAGCTATATTCGATTAATCGAATTTTGCAGTATTCGCAAACCGATTAAACCGATTAATCAATTTTCTATCGAATATTCGGCTAATCGAACATTCGATTAATCGGTTATTCGAATATTCGATTAATTGATTAATCGATTATTCGATTAACTGATTAATGGAATAATCGGTTAATCGAATATTCGATTAACCGATTATTCGATTGTTAACAAATTTTTTAGTTAACTAATTCGCTAGTTCATTAATCGGTTAGTCAATCAATCGTATGGTTGTCTAGATAATCTATTAATCGACTAACCGTTTAATCGACTAATCAACTAGTCAAACAAATTATTTCTAACCAAATAATCGTTTGTCTCATTAATTCACTATCGTGCGGGGTAGTCAATTACAAAATCCATCAAGTCGTGTTTCATTTCATTTTCAAGTATCCTCCATCCAATAGCAAGATCTTGTCCTGAACTTGTACTATGTACTAATTGAATATTCGATTATTCGAATATTCGATTATTCGATTAATCGATTATCACGTTTGCTGCTCATGGCGCTGTTGACCAAGTTACCTGGTACCATAGACTGAAAGTGTGGTTATTGCTTTCTTTCTTTTGTGAAAGTTTGATGATGACGTAATATTTTGCAACAACAAAATTTTAAATAGACAATGACGTGTGACACACACGTGTCGTCGCCAGCACTGCACACATGTTTTTAATATGAAGTGCTCAGCGACGCATATGTGTCGTCAATAATATATTGTCATGAAATTTATGTTTAGGGCTTTATTATCTATAAAGTGTAAAATAAACGTAATATACTAAAAAATACATGCAAAAAAAGAAAGTTCAGATTAGAAGTGGAAGTAACTAGAACTGAACACAATAGTAAATGTGAAAGAGATAGAGCAAAAAAATAGTCTATAAAAATACAACCGTCCATAAACAGAAAAAAAACTAAATCTACAAATCAATTATATTTGCTTTACTTCAAATTGTCGTGAAAGTCTTTGAAGCATGGATCTAAACATAGTCCTGGCAAATCTGTACATGTTTTACAATAATACATTGCGTCTTTGCGAATACCACGTTTTGAACACCAACGGCACCTTTTTCGAAGTTTCCTACTACCTGCGCCTGTTGCACATTTTGATGGAAGATGCAAGGCTGAAGGATTCTCCTTTGGTTGGTCTCTATTTTCTTTTGTAATATTCTCTACCAGCAAAGTTTCAACAAGTGAATGACGAAAATCTAAGAATGACATTTTGGGTCTAGAGAATTTATTATACAGCATGAATGAATTGTATATCATTACGTCAAAAATATGCATACCAACTTTCTTGTACCATCGAATTGTTTTCCTGTGTACTGGATAATAAGACAACATTTGATCTTGTAGATCTATACCAGACATGTATTTGTTATACTGTGCTATCGGTGCAGGTTTCATCTTGCTCTTACCGGACCTAGATTTTACTTCTGTGAAGTTATTTTCGTGTTCGGTTGTAAGATAGAGTACCTCGCGTTTGTCTTTCCATTTGCCAACACACACATTACCTCCATAACGATGGATAGATTCGCCAGACTTCAATTTTGCTTTACTAACTACCTCAGGGATTTCCTTTCTTCCAATACGCAGAGTTCCTGTGCAATAGGTGCCTCTCTCCAATAATTGCCGTGTAAGTGTTACTGAGTTGTAGTAGTTATCCATATATAGACTATGACCTTTATTACAATAATTTCGAAGAAGATGGAGAACAACATTTGCAGCATGCCCTTTCCCACCTAAGTCATCACAAGCTCCAGTATAAATTTGAATATTCAAAACTGTTCCGTTACTTTCCGTTATAAAATAAAATTTTATACCGTATTTGTGCTTTTTGTTCTTTATATATTGACGGAACAACAACCGCCACAAAAGCATTGATTCGTCAATACACAAGTTCTTTCCTGGAGAATAAATCGTGAACATTTTGTTGTTGAAAAATTCCACCAAAGGCCGAACTTTGTATAACCTGTCATCGGGCCTGTCTTCGCCATCTTGAGGATTTGGTGCAAAATGCAAACACCTCAATATAATTAAATATCTATCTCGGCTCATGTAGTAGTTTCTTACTGGTAAATTATACAAACGATCTGTACGCCAGTAATCTCGCAATCTAGGTAACTGTAGTATGCCCATAAAAAACGAAATACCCAAGAATATTAACATTTCTTCTCTATCAACTGGTTCCCAACGGCTAATTCTAGAATGCGGTCCCTGAACTTCGTGTAACAATATATACTCTGCATATAGATTTGTTTCTCTAACCAATAAATCAAAAAAGTGGTTATCTGCCAGAAGATAAAAGAAGTCAATGGGTTTTCCATCACCAGGTAAGGGCACATTTAGTTTCTGTTGCCCAACAAACAGAATATCTTTTGGTAATGGTGGATTCTCCACCCACTGTAACTTACCACATTGCTCGACAGTGGGTTCAACAATTGGTTCGACAACAGAATTTCCATCGTTACTTTGATAATTGTAATTATCATCTTCAGCAAATTCTTCTGCGACCTCTTCAGCACCACTCCATTCACTATCAGAGTTCTGGAAAGGTTCTTCGTCCGAATCAGAATACAAAGCTAATGCCTCCAGTTTATTCTCAGTTAATTTATTTGGATTACGAATTCTTAGTCTTTTTGATCTTGACGGACCAGCAACCGAATCCTCTGCCATTTTGAGATTAATAAATTTAACAGTTGTGAACTAAGGTAGCGAGAACAATACACCGTAATATTATGAACCACTCTCGCTTTTGTATAAATGCAACCTTTAACAACATGCTCCTTCCACGGCAAAAGCTTAACTGCAGTGCACATATTGCTAGACAGCTTATAGAATTCACGGTCTTAAGCCGACACATCTGCGGCGTGCGCACTCCTATAGCAATGCTCGCGTCGACACCCTGTCGGCATTAGCATTGAACGTGTTATTCGAATATTCGATTAATCGAATAATCGATTTGTTAATTTTTAAAAACCGCGATTTTTTATTAATCGATTAATCGAATAATCGATTAATCAAATTTTATTGCCAGCACTAGTATAAACCAAATAAGCATACTTTTCAGTGTTCTATATACTTCTTAATTACGGTTACAATGTCTATGTCGGATGTCGATATCGTATTTACCATACTTTGCTGTGAGTGTTTTTGTTGGGTATAACAAACATAGTACATTTAAATCTGCTTTCTTTTAAATTAACGATAGTCAACATCGCTTAAAAATACTACTGAAATAAAGTTTTACGCCAATATTTATGTTAAAGACAATTAAAATAGCAAATTCCGAGAGGTTTTATTATTTTCTCTTTTCAGTATTTACACTGAAACTTTATTTGCACTATACTGTAACAATCAAAAAGCACAAAAGTAAGGAATGTATAAACAAACGGCTAATTTTTAAATAATTATACAACCGGGATTGCGTAATACTCATTTTCACCCTAAATAAAACCAAAATTTTAATTTAATTCTGTAACGTGAACCGAATAAAAGGCTTCTATTGTACTATTGTTCAAAGCATAACAAACCCTTAAACCAAAATTATTCTAATGCAAATATAATAATTACATCATCAAGTCAAGAGGTCTACTCTTAAAATCACACCCCTGTTATAACGCAGAATAAATTCTTGATTAGAGCATGTATAATAAACTGCGAATGGCATCAAGTGGACAGACAGCGTGATATAAAGGAGACAATAGACTAATAAATTGACTGCTTTGTTATCAGCTTTTATTTATATATTACGTTCTTACAGGTTTGGTTCAAGAATAGACGTGCAAAATGGAGAAAGCAAAAGCGGGAGGAGCAAGAGCGTATTAGAAAAATTCAGGAAGAAGAGGTTTGTAGGGCCGTTGAGCAGCCGAGATTACTTGCGCCAGCACGTTATAGTGAGGATGATTCGTCTGATTTAGAAGTAGCGTAGGTTATGATATTGTATTAAAATTATATTCTAGTCATATGTTAATAACTTATTTATATAATATGTATGATAATTTTAAGTTATTGTTATGCATCGTCAAGTAATAATTGACATTATTGAACAGTTTTCCTCAATTCAAAAGCTATACGTTTTCATTTTTTATTTTTGTTTAATAAAAGCTATTCTAGATGTCATGAAATGTTTGTTTTTCATATTCTCATATTGTAACAGAAGATTAATTGCGTTAAGAGACCCTCTGCATATTTACTGAATAAATCGGGATAATATTTACAATAGTGGAGATACGGACAACTGCCTTCGGTGGGTTTATAATTTGAACTAAGCCAATTTTTTAAATACAATATATATTAACATAAGAACAAAAGAAAATATAATATTAATATAATACATAGTAATTGAAAAAATAATATAATAGATATATATTACCGTGAAGTTTATCTGGAAAAACAAGTGCTGGATCACTAATTCGAGCCCTACTGTTAGGCCGACATAATGCTCTGAAGTTTACTCTCGATTGAAGCCTAAAATTAATTCGAGCCCCACAAATTGGGCGTCATTATGTTCTGTAGCTTTCCTGGAAAACAACACTCCTTTTAACTTATTTCAATACCTATTTTTATCCTCGGAAGAAGCTCTTCCTTTTGGACGCCAAAATACTCCCAGCTTTTTCCTATAATAAAAGAAACTTAACTTCATCAGTGAAGTTCGCCATGGCTGCTCTACAGTTACCTATAAAATCCTGCCCTACTTTTTTGTAAAAGAAACTCGACTACAAAAAAATCCATCACAATTTATTTACACAGAAAATCTCACAGCAAACTTTTTCGTTTATTATTATTACAGCATACATTTATTGATTACATATATCCACTTCGATTCCTAATTCATTTTTATCAAATATTTCTATATACAATGTTATTCCTCTGACAAAATGAATTATTCAAAGTAACTGGGCTCAACACCACACCTTACTTTAAATCCCTGGTCTAATAAGAGCTCATAGTAAACCTTTTTGTACTTGTGCTTTCCTTTATTTTGCACTGAAAAACACCTCAAACCCATTCACCTTTTACATAAGCAGTTGATACACAATTATTGTATAATACAAAATTTCGACCTCAACATATTCTACATAATTCATTAAAAATATTAAAAACTCAATTTCTCTGTCCAGAGAATTCACCAAAATATACACCCAAAAGCACAGAATGTCATAACACCACAAAAATAAATGTTTTTGCAAAAAAAATCAGTTACCTGGAATGTAGCCCAAACAGGTATCTGCCATTAAATCATCGCAGACGTAACTCCTCCTCACGACTGCACGTACCGGAATCACCCCAAGTTGACTCCCACCATTTAGGACAGTAATCATCTATCCAAAATTTTATTCCTCCAATCTACTGTAAGTCCAAATCCTCCATACATCAGCAAACGTTCCAATTACATCCACAATTCCATTTGAGTGCTTTACAAACACCAGCCACCAAAATAAGAAAGTAGTTTTTACTTACTATTCCGCATGCTTCGATTTTCAAAATATATTTAACACATTTAAAACATTTATTTCTACAGTACACCAACTTGTATACGTTGAAACAATTTTTATTAAATATGAAAACTCACTAGTCGCTTGACTCAAGTACTAAAGATGTTCGAAGCTTTCGATGAAATTTTGCAGAGAGCCACTCACCCCCTCACGGTGGCTTATATAGACTAAAGTTACCCCCCGACTAAGCTTATTTCCAAAAACACACCACTACAACAACAAACCTTCCTGGTAAATTTCTACAACGGTCTACGATTCTCAAAACACTCTTCACCAAACAACATTCAACCGTCGTAGATTCTAAAAATCGTATCGTTTACTATCCACAATTCCGTGGAGGAACTGGCAACTGTAAGCCAACTGTCACAAAAGTCTAAGAATTTTGCATAGGTACTAAATAAACATTTTACCCCAAAAATCACATTAAAATTTTCAACGGCCATCGACTTCGTTGAATTTCCCTCATCGCTGATACAAACACGCCTCTCGTATGTACGTATATACAGTCACCTCGCTCTTTCTATATCCAAAAATGTTCTGTCTTCTATTTTGTACCCTTCCTATTTTCCATGCCAGTTACCCGTTTATCGTGTCCTTGTCTAACCCGTATTTTCTATCTCTATTCCCAAGTTCACAAGTATAATATTAATCTAACACATCTACCCTCTCTCGAGTATCGTTCATCTCCTTCCATCTGTGTATTCCTACCAACTATATCCGTCTCTCCTATCTTCATTATATTAGTCCTTATCCCCTTAGTATTTTCAAAGTCAATGGACACCTAAATTTCGTCTCATTTTAATACATGTTAAAATACGGCTTCTCTATCTAATATCGATCCATTTATACAACCTTCAACACCCTACCTCAAATACTTGTTATTCGTTCGTTTATAACGATCTTGAGAAATCCCTAAAATAAAATTTCTTTCCTCCTTTTTAAATAGTACCACATTTTCAATGTTCATTTTTAACTAGAAACGAATTGTTTGCTTGCACGTTCTTTCCTAGAAACTTTAGTCGTTTATAAGTTGTTTGTCGACCACACTTGCCTGTCTTACGTTACATCTTTGCAAGGTTAATCAATATTAAAGCTTTCCATTTTGTTAAATTTATGTATACTTTATGCAATTAAGAAATTCACCTTCTTAAATGATTGATTTTTGCTATATACAGAAACTGGAACTTTCGTATTAATACACTTACTAGCGACTCCTTTATAAATACAAATCTTTTACCCTACACTTTATGAAACTACCCAATATTCGTAATTAATATTAATATTTATGTTACAACGACGCAAAAATTAACCTAAAGTTTAATGTACATTGTAAATTCTTATACTAACGTTTATAAAACGTCTTAAATTCTTATTGATTTTTATATTCCTGCAATAAATAATTATCAGACCTATCTAACCTCTATCGTACCCTGTAAATCCACAATAATATATATATATATATATATATATATATATTGACGTGATAAGAGGTCATTGAAACCCAAATTCTACAAATATAATGCGGAAATATAAAAATGTCTGTAAATTCATGATTACGTCCTGTACAATATAAACGTACTTTTATTCATTGATGTACAAACGAAAAATTCAATTGCGCATGTACAAATAATCACCCTGTATGTTATAAGCATATTGTAGATAAATAACTAGTAACCTAAGTTGTATATGTAAAAATAATTAATTGTAAAATACCGTAAAACGCATTATTTTAAAATAAATACAAAGCCATTTATTTTCACTTATTAATTATCAAGACATTTTAATAAAAATGCTTTTGATTTGCTGTAAATAGCACTACTTTACGCATTTAACTTAAGAAACTACAATCAACGTGTATTTTAAATCCCAATTTTAATAATTTTTGTGTATTAAAACACGAAAGCAAATATTTTCTATAAAATGCAACCCCTTTTGCATCAAAAGGGAATTAAAGTTTAAACTAATTACCCTGTGAATTGCAGAAATTTATTTTATATAAAAAAATTTCTAAAATATTAGGAATATAAATGGATGAGTCATTGGTATTCAGAACTACGTAAATATCTAATTAATATTGTTTCAAGAAACGACCCAGAACACTAAAAAACCAGAAAATGTAGTAAAAATTGATACAAAATATTGATGAGTTTTGCTTTCAGTGTTGGAGAGAAGTGATGCGACACATTAACCTTGGGTGTTAAACAAGGACAAACAGGGCGCGTCACGAATAGTTGGAACCAGATAACAAGATATTTAACAACGACCGAACGTATTTGTAGGATTTGCAAATGACTACTTTCTAGATTTATTTAACTAATATTGAGTATTTGTATCTAGTTTAAAGGTAGTCCTAATGAAGTTATGTTAGATTTTACCGAAGCAACATTTGTGATCGGGATTCTGAAACACTACTGACCTTTAATAGATTATCTGTCAAGATTTTGGAAACAACCTTAAGCGTGGCAATAAACATAACCATAAAAGGAGTATTTAGTATCTGTAAATTTAAAGGTAGTCCTAATAACGTTTTTTATGTATAGGATTTTACGAGGCAAATTTGTGATCGGGGTTTGTAAACACTCTACCTTATTAATAGACTTATCTGTCAAGTTGCTAATTTATTATCCGTTCGTCCAAATTCCATGTATACCTGTACAAGCGTGGCAATGTAAATTCATAATCCATAAAATACGCTGTTTAATACTTTTCAGCTCAAATCCCTTTTGCTAAATTATAAACGACAAGTTTATGATAAAATTTTAATAAGTATAATAAGTCTGTCTTAGGAAATTCGTGAGCGCGTTATACCTCCGATAACGTATAATTACGTTCTAATGGGTTTCAACTCGTTAAAGATTCGTCGAAATTAATTTAGTAACCTACTATTTCGGCAATAACCGTGTCCGTTGCTAATTTCATTATCGCGTTTCAATAACGCAAACGTTTGCTTTTCGAGTTCGTGTTACTGTTCAACGTCTTTAGAACTTTGATTCTGTAGCTGGTACTATTGCACTAATGTAATAACTAAATACGTTCTGTTACTCCAAGAGCGATTCAGCTCAAATCCTTTTGCTTTATAAACGACAAGTTTATGATAAAATTTTAATAAGTTAATAATCTGTTTAGGTATTCGTGAGCGCGTTATACCATCCGATAACGTATAATTGCGTTCTAGTGGGTTTCCCATCTAAAGATTCGTCGAAATAATATAACCTACTATTTTCCGGCAAAACCGTGTTTTCTGGTTTCAATCGCGTTTCAATAACGCAAACGTTTGCTTTTCGAGTTCGTGTTATTTTGAACGTCTTTTAGAACTTTGATTCTGTAGCTGGTACTTTGGTGCACTTGTAAAAACTACTCGTTCTGTTACTCCAAGAGCGATGCACGTTTCTCCTCTATCAAATGTGTAGATTGGCTCTTAGCTGGAAGCTAATTTGCTTGTTCCGTAGCCCGATTATTCTTTGATGTAGATCGACTGCTTGGGCATGTAAACCTCCGTTACAATTATTTTAGTAACATGAGTGTTGCTGACTACCGCTTCGATGCTGTGTCAATTCGCTTCCGAGGGCTGACCAGATAAGTATCCCGACACATGTATGTTACTGTTTTCTCTTTCGAACATACGCTGGGATAAACCAAATTTGAAATTATGTACGCCACTACTGCTAAACCCAATTTGAAAATAGATACGCTAATGTTTATTCTGGTCAAATCCTTACTGGAAAAGTTCTTAAATTTAATGTTTGCTTTTAATTAACCATCCGCTTATACGAAAGTATCAGCATAACAAATATTTTTTTGTTACTGATTAGATTTATAACCAATGTTTCTTAAGGTATAACCCTTAGGAGAAAGGTTTCTAAATTTAATGTTTGCTTTTAATTAACCATCCGCTTATACGAAAGTTTCAGCGTTATTTTGTTGTTACTGAGTTTTATTACATGTTAGCCGCGAATTGCGCACTTCGTGGATCCACTATCAAATGTGTCTTTTACAATATCACTAAAATTGAATACTTTTATTTGTCCATGCGAATCAAGAAGTTTTTTGTTGTTTTTATTTATTTTTAGTTGTTAATAGATAATCGTGGACGATGTGCTTAATTTTTTTTGTGCTTTATTTTTATTTTATTTTCGGTATATAGGTGAATTCCCCCACTCTCTGCGTTTGATAGCTAGCCTGGTACTTACGTTTGGTCCGGCTACGTCATGGTTCATAGCAAGCGATGTTGTAAATAAATGGTTTGTGATATTGCTGTATTTTATTTCATTTTAAAAACTCCGTTAATTCCGTTTAACTAGCCAGGAAAAGTTACAGAAGAAAAACAATTTCAAGTTTTACAAACTGCTGTATCAGTGTCACACCACTCTTAGTAGCTCCACAACGTGCGGCCTTATCAAAGCAATATATATATATATATATATATATATATATATATGTATTATATATATATATATATATATGTATGTATATATATATATATATATATATATATATTGCTATAATAAGGGGGTTATTTAGGAGTATAATGAGTCGTGTTTTGGTCGCGTAATACAAGAAAATAGTACTAGGAATTAGAAAACTGTATTTATTTAGCACGAAAAATACGTAAGTCGCATATTATGCAAAGACCAAACATTTAACACCCTGTATAAGGACCGCAATTAACTTTAATCAATGCCAGTAAGCATGTCCTTCAATAATAAAAACATATTCAGCAGAGAAATAATTATACACGCAACTAAACTAGTTCTAAATGAAGAACCGTTCATAAATAGATACGCATGGAATAAGGTAAAACCTAGTAAATCAATACGCAATATCTATTAAAATTAAGCATGCGATAATGAAAGAAGATAGTAATGCGCTCTGATAAAGAAACGCATATTTAAAAAAAAAAGAGTTTTAAACACAAGATATAAACGAAAATATGCTGATGTACGTCATTTATGCTACTTGGTTTTATTCATGAAATTCGTTCGATTCCCAAAAGCTTTATCTACACAAACAAGAGCCATAAGCTAAATTAAAGGCCAAGGTAAATTAAAATTTCCAGTAATAATACCAAAACAAGCGGTCAAAGATCGATAAATAATAGAAATATTAGGAGAATACGTGATCACAGAATCGCTCCATTAAAAATAAACTTATAAAATCCACGGGAATATCCAAAACAACCTGTGGTTGGCTGCAAACTTTGAACGACAGTTCAGATAAACCAAAGAATTTTAGATAGGGATAGGCTATATATAACTACCAGAGTTTGATAAGAGTCTCAGTTTCAATTAGTATGACGTAGAAGCTGAATCAGTGTTACTCAAAAAGTTACGCGTCGAATAAATATTTAAATTAAATAATTAAAATTTGTGAAAATTGGTGTTATACAATATTTTAAAATAAATTATAGTGAAAATAGATGAAAAAGGTTTCGCCGTTTGCTGGAAAACGTGAGTAGAAATTTTATTAATTAATTTAGGTTGCACCAAGAAAACTCTAAGTTTCGACAAGAAAATTCTAAGTTGCACCAAGCAAACTCTAAGTTACGTCTAAGTTACGACAAGCAAATCCTAAGTTACTCCAAGTTTATCTAAATAAAACACGCAGTAAATTTTGGAAACAAATTAATAATACTAAATGAAAATTATTGGTTCAAATTCACGTGAAGGAGCACAAAACAGAGCATTGTTTTAAAGAAACAACTCGATTGAAGGTAATCTAGGGGTGTTGATCCACAACACGTAGCAGCAGATCAAGTGGAAAACAAAGAAGGACACACCAGGAAAGCTACAGGTCAGGGCTATCTAGTATAAGGCATTCTTTCTTTTTTTTTATTTGAACATTTACTTATTTTCTATATTTTGTAAGGGGTCAACAAAAATATTTCGTACGTAAAAATTGACGTAAAATGAGGAAAGATTTTGAACGTTCTAGATTTCCAGTAATAGTGTCATTTTTTGTGGCTTTAAATTAAAGAAAGGGAGATACAATTTTGGGGATAAATAACCTAAATATTATTAATTGCTTCAAGAGTTTATTTGTCATATTGCAAAACTGTGAAGTGTAGATATTATTTTCTTCTCATTATACAAATATTGATCGACTTTGTTTTGTCATTCTAAACAGGAAAAGTTTTAGGGAAAGGGGTAAATTATTTGATTATCGTAACGTTGTGCACTCTGTGTGAATTAAACTGAGCCAGCCGTAGCATAATTGAAATTAGAATATTAGAAAGACAGAGCGGTGGCGGACAGCAGAAAACTGGACGCTTATTACATCGGCGTGCAGCGTTATCATAATCAAATATATATAGCGCCCAACGTTGATGCACGAACAATAGAAAAAGCACTTCGTAATGTTAAAAAACGACGTGAGCTGTGCCTTCAACAAAATGGTGGTCACTTTAAACACCTTAGTAGTGGGGTAAGGCCGGTCCTAATTCAAAACGTGTTCAGACGTATTTTCCATATGTAAAATACACGTGCACCGTTTTGAATTAGGATCGTACTTCATTAAAATATAAACTTTCAATGTAAAATAGTTGTGAAAACATGAATTCTTATATACTTTCAAATGTAAAATACTTGTGGGCACGTTTTGAATTAGGATCGGCTTTATATTACTTTCAATGAAACATACTTCAAAACACACGTATGTTGAAAATGTAAGTGCAGAGAAAATGTGTGTAGATGTTTTGAATTTGGTTTTCTAGCGAGAAGTTATAAGTATGACCAGATGCTTATATTTAATGATTGCATTCAAGTCAATTGTGAAATTATAATTAAAGTGGATTCTGATTTTTTAGTAGTTCTAAATTAATTTATAATGTTTATGTTTTTTTTTTAGAGGCTGCAAATACACATGGGCCGGTTTCAATTCAAAATGTGTTCACTCTTGTGATAGGTTGAAAAGTGGGTTGGCAAAGTACGCAGATGGTGGTAATCTGCTATATAAGGAGATTGCTCCTAATATTAATTTAATTAGTCGAAGTTTACTGCATATATTTACATACAAACATGTATATAATTGATATTCAGGGATTTAAATACAAGAAAAACGAGTTTGTGTGCAAAGAAATTGCGGTTTTGGACTTGTTGTTAGGTGATGTTTGGCATCAAATTTTTAAACTGCCAATGCAGTCTAGTTGTTTGAGTCAAGATCATATAAAACATAACGACTGGGTGACAAGGAATATTCATGGTCTTTCTTGGGATGAATCTTCAACGGCTGGAATGGTGTCATCAATATAGCGCTTTATTTGAAGCAAATTATCCGACCCGGTGAAGAAGTATTTGTGAAGGGTGTAGAAAAGAAGAAATTGATTGAAACATATATAATGCAAAACTTTGTAACTGATATGCTTGCACTAGGTTGTCCTAAGCTATCGGAGTTAAAATCAACAATCGTTTAAAATATAACATCCATTGTTGTAGACACAGCAATAATAATCTGCAATGCGCAAAATAAAATACCTTTTTATTAAAAGAATGGCTTGATAATAATAAAAAACAATAGAAAGATTTTGTCTGTATTATTTATTTTAATATAATTTTACAATGTTAGCCTTATTAACTATTATTATAACAACTTCTAGCAAACATTATTTTTATCGATCCAGCTATTGTGTACGTTAGAGAAGCCTAACAATTTTACAAAGACTTTATTTCACTCTTTCTTAGGACTTTTCTACCAGGTAAATTCCTAGATGTTTAACCTTTGCAACTCCGTGTCATAAAATGCACCTTTGATTTCGTTCTCGTCTTGATCTTCTAATATATATGTTGTCGGATTGGTTACGTTTACCTTTTTAATCTTAAAAATTTCATTTGACCAGTTTGGAGTGTAACCTTTTGTAAATGCTTCCTGTGTTTACTAATCCTCACACTGTCTTTAATTGAATATTTTGGTATTTTGGTTGCAAGTTTGATGTGGGTAAATGATGATTTAAGAATAGTTTTTCATTTGATTTATCAACTTTTACAGGTTTGACTCCGATAGTATTGTGAACTGTATTGTTGTATTGTTTCACAATATCGCTTAAATTTTTATCCAATTGTAAGAACCGTTCAGGTTAAACAAGCGCCACATTTTTCCTTTAAAGTTCTAATTACACGTTCCACAATGCATGCTTTCTTTGTAGAAAAACACTATAATGGTTTATGCCATTTGTCTGCATTAAGGATTGAAAGTGTTTGTTATAATATTCTTTACCAAAATCAGACTGCAAATTTCTTGGTGGATTTTAAATTTATTTAAAATTGTTTTCATTGCAGCAGTAACATCAATACCCGTTTTACTTTTAAGTGGTACAGCCCATACGTATTTGGAGAAACAATCAATAACTACTAAAATGTATTTAAATCATTTGTTTGTTTGCGAATATGGTAGCATTTCAATCAAATCGGTCTGAAGAAGGTCATTTAAACCTTTACTATCACTTTGCGTCTCTTGAAATTTATTCTTGCTGGTTTATGAAGTTCATTTACTATATCCTCTTTCACTTTTGATTGAGCAACTATCATAACACTTTATTCTAATCAGGATTTATTAAATACAATTAATAAATACTTCTATGTTTGGATGTTGAGGGCTCCACTTGCTTTGAAAGGAACTTTTAATATAAAATCAAGAAACATTGTGGTATTGTTTATGATAGCACCGCTGTCACGAAAGCTGATTACATCCATACGTTTAAGCAAAAATCCTTGTAACTGTGCAATTACATAACTTTTTTCGTTTATAAGAATTTCAATGTCTTGCGGGTATCCTTTAATATTCTCAATGACTGCTTCCTCATAAGGAAATTCATAATTATGTTTAATGTTGAAAATAAGGGATGTCTTGTCACTGTCGAGGAATGTACTAGAGTAAAACGTTGCTACTACCGTGTAATGTAGCATATGTAACTTGTACTCGATCAAGGTTTCAAAACCTTCATTTTTTTTTCATATTCCTGTTTACTTATATCTATTTTACGCTTATGTAAGTGCCTTCCAAATTTGTCAATTGTCATATCATCTAATCACTTTCGCCTCAGGCAATTCTTCAATGATCGAATTTATTTCGTTGCCGTGACCTGTGTGTCCAGCAGTCTGAGATGAAACTAAAAGTCGTAATCTATCAACAAGTTCATTGGGATCATTTCAATATAAATAATCTATAGCGTTATTTGATACTTCCATTGTCATACCGTCTCCAAGACGCTTTCTATAGGGTAATGTTCTAGGTCTACGGGGTGTTTGGGAAGTATGTTTAATGTAGATATTATATTTTTGTACTTATATGAAGTATTGCCCTGAATTTGTTCTGTTTCAGAATAATATCTTCTATTAGCATTTGTTCTTTTCACAATATCAAGGTACGACTTTAGATCTTGCGGACTGTATCCGACAGGATATTTTTTAAACAGTAGTTCGTATAAGCCAGGAGTACCTTTATATTTCAAATCATTTATTAGAACATTTTCATCATCCAACGCGAAATTCGAATTGCCTATCATAAGACCATTTGAATCAGGGTTAAACCTAATACCATATTTATGATCAAATTCGTTCTTAACATCCTTAAACATATTGTAAATATATTCTCGAGGTAGCGGATGTAGCTGTTCGAGATAATGTGTCATACCAGGTGAATCGGCAAAGCTTTGTATATATTCCTGGGCTTCTTGTGCATTTTGATTAACTTCTGCTTCGTATTCATTCTCAACATCATCATCATCATCTTCCTCTATGGCATCATTTTTCATATTCGGTATATGCTGAGCAATAACCGGCGAATTAATTTAGTCAACGTTCCTTTCTAGCAATTTAGGTTTAATTTTTTACACTGCTATGAGGCAGTTCTTCTTCTTCTTTAAATTTTCTTTCTTTACCACACTTTCCCCATCCAGTTTATTAGCAATAGTTTCTAATCGCGATGTTATGGGTAAGATTGATTCCACTTAGACGACTTCATTATCTTTTAACTGGCGCAATTTGATTTTACAATGTTTCTTTTCTTAATTAAAATTCTTTTAAGTTTTATCGCCTCCTTGTTCATTGCATAAAAGGTTTATTGTAATAAAAATTCTTCGATACTAACGATACTTGCGTCTCTCAAGGTTTAAATATGTATGAAGTGATCAAACCTATTCGGTACCTTCCTTGACCTGGATCACTATCTTTGTCTACAACTAAGAAACCGTATTTGTCTTGCCAACAAGCAGCACATATTTCACGGAATTTATCATTCTTCATGTCAGTATTGATGTGATCGTCATATATGTGTTTTAAGTTTAAATCATCTTGTTTAAATAAAACTAAAAGATTAGCATTATCACGTAGTAAGTGCTTAGGTATACGAGTATAACTTTGACAAAGGTAAAACTGTCTACTTGTTTATGACGCCCCATACTAAAGTATTCCCTAATGATACCTTGTTTATCGCAAGCTACATCATCAAAACAAATATAGAATTATTTCGAGCATCAGATGGTGATATAATATTATCAGAACTGGAAAATGTATAATATTTGATCTCTTTTATTGGACGCAGTAGACTTTCAAGGTATTGATACTTTGGTTGATAAAGTGATTTAGAATAAACATATACGTTTTCAAACTTTAAACCATTAGGATGTTCTATCAACCCAATCATAACGTTGGTTTTACCGCAATTTGATGGACCAACAACTAGACATCGAATAGATGAAGGCAGAAGAACGCTATGTTTTTCTTTTAGCTAAGGATTGCACGCCAATGTCATTATTGTTTATGGTTAAAGGTGTTGATTGTTTCACAACACGCATGTTTGCAAGTACTAAATTCTATTGTAAAAAAGTGGAATTATATATATATATATATATATATATATATATATATATATAAGAAACGGCAAGTATATAAAGAATCATTATTTCACAATATTTTATTTATTTACTGCACCGCTTGAGAGGATAGTTGTCCGTTAATGATTACATATAATAATTCTAAAACTACTGGGAACGGACTGTTAAATACTGTAATTAACAATTTACCATTTGAAGCGCATATTCCGGGTTACAAATTTTGCGGTCCGGGTACAAAACTAATCGAACGGTTAGCTCGGGAGACAAGGAATAAACAAGTTAGACGAGGCTTGTAAGGAGCACGATATTGCATACTCCAAAGAAAAGGATCTATCTAAACGCCATCAAGCAGATTCGAAGTTAGCTCAGTTAGCTACAGAAATACTAAATTCTGGTGACTCGTCTTTAGGTGAAAAAGTAGCAGCATTTGGAGTAGCTACCGCAATGAAAGCTAAAGTAAAACTTGGTATGGGTGCCTGTGCATCACTGAGAACAAAAATATCAATAAAATAAGAAAACTGATAAAGAAACGTAAAATAAGAAGTACGCTAGGTATTAAAAGTATTATCAAACAAGCACGTACAGCTTTAAAAAAGGCTAAAGGATCTAATATTATGGATGCAATCAACATAGCAATTAAGGCAGCCAATACAGCAAAACAAAAGAAGCATATTAAATCAGCTCGTATTATATCAATTCCTAAAACAGGAGGTTTTCTACCACTAATACCAATTTTTGCAGGCCTAAGCGCTCTTGGTACTCTTACTGGAGGTGCAGCTGCTGTTGCAAAAGCAGTTTCAGATACTAAAATAGCTAAGGAACAACTAGCGGAAAAACAACGTCATAACAAGGCAATGGAGGACATTGCAGTCGGAAACGGCATGTACATCAAACCTTATAAAAAAGGTTTTGGTCTTTTTAGCCCTGCAAAACCTCAAAGGAACGCAACTTGATTTTACCTAATCGAGCACTAAGCAATGTAGAATTAATAGAGTTTGTTAAGCAATTAGAAGTACCATATTTCCGTGGAGTGTTCATGAGAAACAATCTTCCCAAGAAAGTTAATTTAAAAGAATGTGGTATAATTAATTTAGATGGAATAGAAGGTTTAGGCACGCATTGGACCTCTTATAAAAAGTACGGTAGTAGCGCTATTTACTATTACAGCTACGGAAACCTGCGACCGCCAACAGAGTTGATAAGTTATTTGAATAGCGGGGTAAATGTAAAATTCTTTATAACATTAACCAAGAACAATCGTACGGTACTGTGTTTTGCGGTCATTTATGCTTACAATTTCTAAGTAGTACATAGAACTGCGTACGAAGTTGTCATGTCGTACACTTTTACTCTAACGGGAAACACTTCAGTTTTAACAAGCAATTTTAATCCGCCTATAAACTTGGATAATGATTCGGAGTACGTATTAGGATTAACAAATTTTGAGTCTTATAACACAATTCCAAACATAGAAAAGGAATAAATATTAAATTTTATTATGGATCTAACGGAGAATTCATAGAAATACCTGAAGGTGCTTATGAGATTAGAGAAATTAATAAATATCTTCAAAAAGCTTTAGGTGATAAAAGATGGCGTGGTCGTATGGAACAATCACGAAGCGCTAGAAAGACGCCAGTGTATATAGAAATTACAGCTGACAATAATACACTTAAATGTAGTATTAAATGTAGTCTAGATGTGGATTTTACCAAAAAGGATTCAATTGGTTCTCTACTTGGTTTCAATCCGCGAAAATTGCTAGCATATGTCACGCATCAAGCAGACTACGCGATCAACACTTGTAAAGTGAATGCAGTTTTAATCGATTGTAATATTGCAAGTGGATCCTATTTAAATAGTAAACCAGCCCATGTAATACACGAATTTTTTCCTCAAGTACCTGCAGGTTTTAAAATTGTCGAGTGCCCACCTACAATTATATATCTACCAATCAGGTCACGTATAATAAATGAAATAATAGTTAAAGTGTTAGATCAAGATGGAACTGTAAGGTTGCATTTAAAAAAAATCTGCAATAGCCATGGGTATTAAGTATAATGCACCCAACATGTCAAGAATTGCTATAAATGCTGGAAATTTCAAAGCAATCGACACTCGATTGATTGTTGCAAGGCCTCTAACAACACAAAACCGACAGTTTCTACAATCGTTAGGACTGCATTTATTTAATTAAAAAGTAGAATGATTAGTGAAATACTGAACGTTCGTGAAAAACCTTACTTCGACAATGCAATTGTTAATATTGAAAAAAAATGCTCATCAACCTTATGCTAACACATCTTTAAACAATAATGATGAAATCCGAATCCCTATACAACAACAAGATGTATACACCTTACCATCGAAGAGCATGCTGTACATAGAAGGCAAATTAATTAGAACAGATGGAACGCCGTCTCAGACAGCAAAGTTTGTAAATAATGGGATTTTGCTGCTTTTTGATGAAATTAGATATGAGATTGGTGGTGTCATTGTAGATCGTGTTCGGAATCCTGGATTAACGTCTATAATAAAGGGACATGTTTCATATAATAGCAATCAAAGTAAACATTTACAAAACGCTGGGTGGTTTCCTATGGATGATTCGCAAATAGTTGATGTCAATGGGAATTTTAATGTTGCAATAAACCTTTCAATGGTTCTCGGATTATGCGAAGATTTTAAAAAAATTATTTTAAACATCCGTCATGAGTTAGTTTTACTACGTTCTAGTTTTGATACTAATGCTATAATTAATCCTACACCCGATGAAGAAATAAAAGTTGTTTTAAACAAAGTTTTATGGAAAATGCCGCATGTAGTCGTTGATGATACTCAACGAATTAATTTAATAGAATGCGTTGCACAAAATCAGGATTTGCATATTCCGTTTAGAGGATGGGAGTTGCATGAATATCAACTTCTACAAGAAACGCAACGTCATACATGGAACATTAAAACAACAACACAATTAGAAAAACCAAGATTTGTGATTGTTGGTTTCAAACCAACCGAAAAATAGATACATGAGCAACTACAGTCGTTTTGATCATTGCTATTTAACCAACATGAAACTATATTTAAATTCAGAAATTTTCCCGTACGATAACTTAAATTTGAAGTTCGAGAATAAACAGACTGCGTTGTTATATGAGATGTATGTTCAGTTTCAGCAATCATACTACGAAAAGGAAAATGAACCACTTTTTAATACTGAAGATTTACGAAGTATTGCACCATTAGTAGTCATAGATTGTTCTAGGCAAAACGAAGCGTTAAAATCTGGTACTGTCGATATTAGATTAGAATTTGAAACTAGCAGAAACGTTTTGCCAAATACATCTTGTCATTGCCTTATACTTCATGATAAAATAGTCAAATACAATCCACTCTCAAACAGCATAAGAATATTATAATTACTTTATTATTATTACTGTATTTTTACAAATTATGAAAAAACAATAAATCATTTAGCAATCACAGTCTATTTATTAATATTTTTACATGTTTTTACAATATCTTTTACATGTTTGAATTATTAAGTGATTTAGTAAACAGCCATAAGCATTAACAATTTTAAATAAAAGTTTTGTTATACATTTCTCAAATAAACTAATTGGTATGTTATTAACAAATTGGATTTTTTTTAAACAGAACGGTTACTACTACTATTTTTCTCTACAATACATTTATACTAATATAGTTCAACTCGGGCAGATTGAAAGGTATCCTATTTTTAGATACATCTAAAACGAAAAACGGCGTACTTTGCAGGTATAAACATAACACTGAAGTTTTATAACTAAAAAATATTATATGTTAATCGAGATAAAATAAATTGCATTCTTTATTTGAGCCAGTGGTTGAAGCTTTACAAGTCATTTCTGAGTGTATAGTTATACCCCCAAGGTTTAGTATCAGTGGTTGAGGTACTAAGAATTCTTTTATCATCACTTGGATTAAGAACAATTTTGTTTTGTTTAATAGTAAAGACATCATGTTTGACTGATCTAATTAAACATTGCTGTTTCTGTACAGTCTGTTTATAAAACAAAGCATTCTTATAATCATCAAAAGAAATTTGCTTAATACTTGCTAAGGAAGATCCCTTTAACTTTTTTATTATCCTATCCTGCACTCTGTAAGTGTACATTTTAGATCTAAGCCCTACAAACTCTAGCATGATATCACCATGGTTTCATCTTTCATAATACCAGGAAACTTTTTATTTGATAATGGGATATGATATTTGTTATGAGGGTCGTAATCGGAAGTATCAAATCTATGAATATCTTGTTTGATATAAGAGTAAATATCTTCAACGCTAAACTCGTATATCAAACTATCCGTATCTGTGTACAGCAGCTTTGCTTTGTTAGCAAATTGCGATTTTATATAACTATAGTGAAATTCATATAAATAGGTTTTTGAAATATCTAGAATAGAGAAACCTACATAAATGGGTTTGTTTAAATAAACCTCTAATTTATTCATTTCTATTAAGACCAGATCTTTGTCTAACACAGTGCAACTGTGAAAATTAGGCTTCGCTATGTAACTACGAGCTCCAAACCGTCCTTCCCATTCGGTCATTAATTTCACATCTTTCCTTTTCCGTACGTTTTCCATCATTTTTCCATAAACCGAATTTATCATATTTTTATAAAAGCATATATCGAAACTGTTTTTTGACTGTTGTCTTAATTTCGTATTCAAATCAATGTATTCTTTTAACCAAGTGGCTTGTTTAAACCAAAGTACCTTATGAATCTTTTTCAGTTCTAAACCGTAGCTTAAATACATTTTTAAATTCTTGTAGTGAATAATATAGTTGAGTTTTGGATATAAAGTTGTAAGTAATATCTTTAAGTTTGATTTATTAGAAGGTAATGGTGGTATCATATGTTCAGGCGCCAAAGGTAAGTCACTGTGAATTTCATGTAAAGATACTGGGTAGTGTAAATCACATTCAAAAATATATCCTACATCAGAATCATCGGGAATATTAAGTATGTCTAAACGTACTATATCTGGACTGGTATCATCTAAAAATTCAAATTCTCCATATGGAAGATATTCAGACATTGCAGCCCCATATAAATTATTAACATCAAAATACATTAAATATTTAGAATCGAAATTCGGATCATAATCTGCATTCATATATTTGTTATTTGCTTTAGCATATCTATTCGAACATTGAGAAACACCGCCACGAATTCCCCGTTCTAAAAACATTATTTTTTCAATATCAGTAAGCAACTCAAGTTTAACGTTCGTCGTTTTTAACATTGCATCTAGAGCTAAACCAGGAGCCGTAAAGTAGTGAAGTGGATCTAACTTATACGTAAACATGCAAGTTTTTCTAAAGTTTTCAAATATATCAGTCAAGAGCAGTACATCTGTTTTTAAATATAGGTCTGAATAGTCTCCTAGTGTTTTTATATTAAATGTTTGTCATACGTGTTTAGCATGATTGTAGTCTTCATCTGAGACTTCTTCATTGCGCAAACGATTAAAGAATGCTGTTTTACAGGGTAAATCGGTTTCATTGAGCCTATCCCAAGAGTTAATGTAATCATAGGGAAATATGCCTTTACGCGTAAGTAACTGAAACTCCTTATCAGTGTTACAATTTTCCCTGGTGATGGATTTTTTATTATCATCTAAGTAGGAAGCTAATTTTTTGATGCTAGATGCCATAAACCTGAATGAATCGATAAATCTAAAACTAACTTTCATACCTTTTACATATTTTGTAAAATTTTCCTTATTTATTGGTAGAATGCTTAACGAACCTGAAAACTCTAACGAGATTTTTTTAATAATGAAATGCGAATCGTAGCCTGATAAGTTATTAAAAACTACTGGTATCATATAAGAATTATGATAATTGATGTTGCAATCTTGAAGAGCCGCTCCTCGAAATTCACCTGTAAAGTGGCCGTGATCGCGAACTCTAATATCATCTATACTAAAAAGTTTATTGCAAATGTAACAGTGAAGGGTAAATTTAAATGCTGACTTTTGTTCTTCTGTTAAAGGATTCATAGGTTTTGGGTTACAGAAAATTTTATTAGTCGTTTCTGAAATCAGTTTCAATTGAGCAACAAACCATTCTATACAATCCTTTCCGCGATACAATTGAAATTTGGAATATTTATTATCATACGAGCATTTCATATAGTACGCTACACTAAAGGGTATATGCCTTTGGTAACGAACTGTGTTTAATATTACCTCCGCCTCATTGCATGGTTCTAATATACATTCGAGATCTGCATAAACTACAAATGATACTTTTTCTTGATAGTGAAAATGTTTAAATGTTAGATACTTTTCGGATTCTTCAGGTAATCTTATTGAGCAAGTATTCTGTTTTTCGCAATAATCCGAATGACGCTTAAGTAATGCTGCTGTACTAAAATTATTTAAACATCTATAACAAAAAAATTTTCTATGGTGATGTGAAGACAACTGTTTTGCAAATAATTTTGACATATCCTTAATCCAAGTAAAATGAAAGTGATTCTCATTAGCATTTGTCGGACGAGAATATTGTAAGGAATCATTATTTAAAACTAACAGATTAATAGGTTCAATTTTTTTAAAATTTTCACTTAAACAAAATGGTAGTATTTTAGTATTTTCTATACAATATAGGTTAATTGCGAGATTGTTAAGCTTCTCAATTTTTTTATGTCTTTTAATGCGATTGGAAACTGAATTGAATTGTAGCGTAATACTGTATCAAAATGTGGATAGCTAGATATTCTCTGACAATTTTGTTTAGCAGGATATAAAGCGGAAACCAAGCTCCAAAGAATGCAATGTTGGTCGTTATTTATTACATTTACCACAGCTTTTTTTTTGCTATAAAGTCCGGAACCGGAACAAACGTTGAATACCCTTCTTTAAGTGGATCATGATTGTTTATATTTACCTTCAAGTGTGAAACTTCTCGGATCGCCCAACCAGAATCCTTTTCGCTAAATTCCTCTAATCGCTTCGAAATCTTGTCCAATACGTTCTTCTTGTACCACCGCTTGAGATTGGTATTTATATCGATGTGACGATTTGCAGTAGGAAACGTCTTCAAATCTATTTCGCCAGTTGTAGGCTTAACAAAGTTAGCGGCCAATATTACATTAACTTTCAACATTGACTTTTCTAAGCAAGCAACAATCTTGCGTTTAAAACTAGCGAACGCCTTGTCTAAGAACACTAGAGGATCTCTATAACATAAATTGGTAATAAGTCCCGTAATTATTCGACTTCCAAAACATGATTGTACATCATGCCAAATCAGATTTTTTTGAATATGACCTCTAGAAAGCGTTGCATCAATACCTTTACCTTTATATTCCAAAGAGCGTTTCAAGTGCCTCAATCGTACAAGGTAGCTTTTAAGATGTGCCAAATTAGATTCCAGCCTACTAGGATTTTCCTGACGATTGTCTTCGTATACCTTATTTCTAATAGCAAGCTTCAATATACTAATATTTGCTTTGATAATTATAATGTGTTTCGTTATTTCATCGACTGATTTGATTAGATTCACGCATTTTACAAAATAGCGCTACTAATCTCGACCACGGACTTAAGCAATACAACTGTAAAAGAATTAGCTTATAACATCATTTTTCATGCAGCTCCGTTCACGGCAAAAATTTGCTTGTTTGCAGTATAGTAATAAAAATGTTTTATACGACCTTTGATTTATGCTGTGTGTGTACAGAAAATACACTATCATTACAGCGCTATTTTTTATGGTTACATATGAAATCTTTTAATAAAAAATAAAGCAAATTTGAAAAAATGTCTCAGATTAAACCGTCAATGTTGTTTAATAATTTACACGCACTCATGGTTTTTTAGAAACCCAGTATTAAAAAAACATTCTGCAGTTTTATCATATAGCAGTACCTTTAAAGAATTTCTTATGCGGCATGAATCGTGTAAACACACAATTACCTATATATGCATATAAATTATGTCAGCGGTAATCTAAAACTTATTCTATATATATATATTACTAATTAACGGCCATTTGCATTGCATTATTTTAAACGAAATTAATCTAAAGAAAAATATAATAATTTACACGCACTCATGGTTTTTTTAAAAACCCAGTATTAAAAAAACATTTTGCAGTACCTTGATAGAATTAAAGAATTTCTTATTCAGCATGATTCGCGTAAATACACACACAAATTACTATATACCTATATATGCATATAAAGTCAATTTTTGTTAATTTTATGGAAAATAAATTATGCTAGCAGTAATCTAAACCGAAATTAATCTAATTTAGGTTTTTTATTATGTGTCTTCATTGCAATTTCTTTTTCAGACAATGAATCTGATTCATTATTTCTGCTGAGGTATAATTATATTCGCTTACATACTGTTTTATTCATTAGAATAGATTACAGAGCTGAATTTTTTCAGGAAACGATGCAAATTTTTAATTTTTTCTAACAGGTCAGTTTATTATTTAATATAAATACTTCACGTAGATTTTACCAACAGTATTCAATCAGATCTCTTGTATAATTATTAGTTACTATTACTAGCAACTTTTAAAAATGAGTAACTTATCATCAATCAAAAATTGTAATAGTACCAACGTAAAAGTTTTAGAGCAATTTATATTACATTCTGATGAAGACTTGATTAAAGAAGTTTTTGGTTCTTCTTCGCCTCAACTCGACACTGCTGCTATTTTTGATAGTGACGTAATAGATATATCACGGTAAGTGCTTTTTCACATTTATACATGTGTTTTAAAACACTACTAATTTATAAGTTACATTAGATCAAAAAACCATTCTGGAAATTCTGAGGCTATCGTCGGATGGTTGACACACTCTGATCCTTTCAGAAACATCAAGTAGTATACAAAAGAAAAGGTGAACCTACAATAATCTTTTATGTTATGCTCACAGATCCGGCAAAAACGTTGGCTATGAAAAAGTTATGTACAGAATCTAATATGGCTGTTTGCTGTGAAGATGACAAATCCTACGAAGATGACACAGTAGAGTTGCTTAACGCATTTAAAAAGCGTGGAGAGAAGCTACTGCGTCGTATAGATTTGGAGCTAAAAATAACAAAGCAAAAAAGAGAGGAACTGACTGCGAGGGAGCAGCAGATACTTCAAGAACGGGAGTTAATAAATACTTTTTCATTTATAAATAGTTAGGTCAAAATATTCAACAATTTGTAAAATAAAAAAGTATTTTATAAAAGTTTCTCTTTTGAAACAAGACTTTCTCTAAACAAGGTAGTAAACTCAAAGTAAAACGCACATAAATCAGAACCCACTTTAATTAAATACATCATTCTTTATACAATCGACTTAGATGTGTTATAATAATTTAAACAGTAAAGAACAAGATGTATATTATTATAATAATAAACTAATTTCTTAGATTAGTGACATATTATTCTGAAAATTCTATGTTGACAGTTAGACCGATCGATCCCTTACTAGTTATGTATACGTGTTTGTTCGAGCCAATACTTTCATTTAATTGTTTCACTCCATGTGCTTGAAGGTATTCTAAATATCTCAATGGCAATATACTCTTGAACTCTTCTGTTTCCACTAATACTCTTTCTCCATATTTTGTCTTGACTGTTTCCACTTTTAAAACTTCAAACCTCTTATTCACTACAAGATCTTCTGAATTTACATAAGGTTTGCGATATGTGGTTTTGTTAAGAGTATTAAAATCCATATTGCTTTTCTTCGACTAATTAAATTTATCTTAGGAGCAATTTCCTTATATAGCAGATTACCACCATCTGCGTACTTTGCCAACCCACTTTTCAACCTATCACAAGAGTGAACACATTTTGAATTGAAACCGGCCCATGTGTATTTGCAGTCTCTAAACATAAATAAAAAACATAAATCAGAATCCACTTTAATTAAACACAATTGACTTGAATGCTATATTTTGCATCTGGCATACTTTACAACTTTTCGCTAGAAAACCAAATTCAAAACATCTACACACATTTTCTCTGCACTTACATTTTTCAACATACGTGTGTTTTGAAGTATGTATGTTCCATTGAAAGTAATATAAAGCCGATCCTAATTCAAAACGTGCCCACAAGAATTTTACATTTGAAAGTATATAAGAATTCATGTTTTCACAACTATTTTACATTGATAAGTTTTCACAACTATTTTACATTGAAAGTATATAAGGCCGATCCTAATTCAAAACGGTGCACATGTATTTTACATATAGAAAATACGTCTGAACACGTTTTGAATTAGGACCGGCCTTACCCCACTACTAAGGTGTTTAAAGTGACCACCATTTTGTCACCTTATAAAGTGATATTAAATTTAAAATTTTTAACATAATTTGTTTTTGGTATTTTTGTTACGTCATGCATAAGTATTTTATTCTTTAGTACCAAGTTTCGTATTTCATAAAAACAAAATTTTTTCAAAAATTTTTATGTTGAACATGTACACTGTAGTACATCACTGAAAAGAGAAAAAAATACCTTTCTATCAAAACTACCGCCAATTATGGTTTCCATTTAAAAAAACATAACCTCACGTATTTACTCGAACAGGACCAAAGCGAAGTAAAAACAAATAAGTTTATCTTATTCTCCTTTTAAAATAATGTAAAAAACATCTACAACGTTTTACTGTATCTATCACAATAAATGAACCATGAAGCAAAACAAAAAAGATCAAAATTTTGTTATTTTGGTATAACGCTTTTACTACACCCTGTATATTAATTATCTCTTTATAGCTGAACTTGGCATTAAAAACTGCACTACTTTCCTTATTTAACCTTTTCTCTAATGTCACAAATAACAAAGTTACCTATACAACGTGTAAGAAATAGGACACCCTATATAGATCAAAAATCTCAAAACCTAAAACAACTTGTCACTCAACATAAAAGTAACATTAGAGTCAAACCTGAAGCATGTTCCTTATCTACACATATTTTTCGAAAGACCATAAGATAGTTTTCAATAATGCTAAAATATTAGAAATTAAAAACATAACTACAAAACGTGTTTTTAAAGAAATGTATTACATATTCAAATATTCAAACAGCATAAGTAAAAAACTTTTATAGCTAATCTTAGTTCAATATACACCTGCTTACCAAACTTTAAGTCTTTCAATAATGAAAACTACAGAACTTTGCTCTTAATATCAATATCATTACAGTAACACAAACCTATATACAAAATTCAAAAACACGCATACACACCACACACACATATACACGCGCGCGCATGTGTGCCGACACACACTGCGCGCGCGCATATCGATCCGCATTCAATAACACACACTACGTAATTTAATAGCCTTGAAATAGCTTAATATTTTAAATGCCTTTCCTATTTGAATTTTAGGTTATACGCATATACTAAGTTTTAATTTATATTTTATTTGCTTATAAGCTATTATTATTTAAAAATCGTTAAAACCTTTTATACCAGTTCCTGTTACTCATGCCAATTTGCAAAATGTCTCAATTATTGTCATCATCATTTTGTTTTTGACTTCCTTAAGGTCGGTTTGACGCAGCTCTAACTTCTTTTCTATTCTGTGCTAATCTAAAAAGTTCTACATACCCTTCACAACCTAAATTTCTAATAATTTGACTAAGATAGCTTGGTCTAGGTCTTTATATACTCTTCTATTTTTTTCCTATCTACCTGGCTCTACATAGAAATTAGCAACCTGATGGTTGTTAAAGAACTTTATGTTTACATGATTCCCATTTTAAGGAAATGAAATATTACCAATTATTGTAAGAAGACATTTAGTTAAAGGAATTGTTTGTATAGCTAATACTTCTAGAAATCGATGAATAAAAGAGTACATCTTACACAACTATAATTATAATTATAATAGAAATTCCATTTTTCTATATGATGATGCATCTCTGCCTATGACATCGTCTGTATTAATATTGATTTCTGTTGCAATACTAATCCATTCAACGCTTTTGTTTCATTTGTGACCTAAGCCATGTTTTTAACCTTTGCAACACGGAAAAACATCTTTCTGCACTTGTTACGTTATTGGGCAGACTACATAATATTTGCAATATTATTTTTATTGCAGGAAAGCCAATTTCATTGCTCATATTAAAATAATGCAAAACTGAATCTATTAATTCGCTATAATTTTTAAATTGAATTTTCCGTAATTCTATTTCCGATCTTAAATTATCTTGAACGTGCTCAATTGAAACAAACCTATTTGTATATTGTACCAATGACTCTGCTATAAATTTAATTTCCCCCCTTGATTTATTTTCCAAATTTTGAGGAATAATTGCATTTAAACCAAATAAATTTAAAGGTGTCTTCATTAAATCTAGAATCCAAATTTCCAAATCTTGAATTATACTATCTAAAATAGGTATATACACAAATATTTTAAAATAATTCTTCCGAATTATTATTTTGAATATTTGGTCTATTAATCTGTTTCTGCACCTGCCTGGGAACGATAATATCAATATCTAATTTACAGACCACTGCATCAATTTGTTGAAATAGTCCGCAAACATTTCAATAGCATTTTCTCGCATATTTTTTAATATGCTAAAGGTGCCAGAAATTGTTTTTTGCAGATTCTTTGTCTAATTTTTTGTGTGGTAAAATTTGAGGTAAAGAAGTAGATAATACATCGCACATGAAAAACAATGTTATAATAAATGAAGGGGTTTTGAGTGTGTTTATAAATGTCATCGCTTTACTAAATGAAACCCTTTCCTGCTACTGGGATATTAATTCAAAAACTTCTATAATTTTCGTGAAATTGTTTTTAAAGTTTAAAAAAGATTCATGTCTATCATATTATGGTGTTTCACACGAGCTGCGTATTTTTTCATTAGTAATATTTTTTAATATAAAACTTCTTGTAGCAGAAACATTGAAAAAATGTATTATTGCTTACTTACGCCAACAGTATTCTTACAAACTGTACATCAGAGGTTTTAGATAATAATAAATTTAGTGCATGATTGTGGCAAGAACATCAAACAGCAATAATGCAACAGCACCTTTTTGTTCGGATGCTATAACGCTGCAGCCATATACCGACATAAATATAGTGGATTTAAATAAAATGTTTCTAATATTTTTAGAACTGTTTGAGCTAATACATTTCTACATGAAACAGGTTTTTCTTGGTTGAGTCATCTTAATTTGATTCATGACAATCAACAAAACCTAAAAAATCTTCATGAACTTCCTTTTTATAAATATATCTAATAATTAACGAAAGTTGTGAGATATGACTTAACTTCAGTAGCCTCGTCAAAAATTATACTATAATATTTGGAGGTTTTTATTCTTGTAATTATTGCATTTATAATTTCAGCCCCACAACACTTGATTAATTCATTTTGTGTAGCTCTACTGAAATATGTCGTTTTAGAATTTATGTTACTTAAATGCGATTCTAAAATTTTATCTCCTGCCGCTACACAAAATCTCAGAAGTTCTTTAAAATTTTCTTCATTATCTGTAAAATTTGTATCAAGTGCAAAAAAGGCCTTTATCCCTATGACCTCTAAAAGGAATATTTCGTCTCCCTAAAAATAATATCGTTTCTATATAATTGGTTTCAAACGGTTTTGATTGTCGTTAATTTATTTTTGCAAGTTGAGCATTTAAAGTTGCATCCATTATTATAATAGAGGATGGATGTATGCAACAAGCTCGTATACGAAATTATGATATCTAAAGATTTGGGTTTGGTTATATACACTCATTGATAATTACAAGAATTTTTAATAATGGCAATAAAATTAGGATTCTTTTCCAAAGTTTCGAAAATATTACATTTTAATGCATACTAATCATACTACATACAGCAAATTTTTATAGAAATTATAACAAGGTGTTTTAGTAATTAATACTATACGCAGAAATATTAAATTTCGCTAAGTAATAATAGAATGGTTGTAACATGCAGCGAAAGTTGAACACTATAATCCAGATAGGGTCGCATTTTCAATTAAACCACATTATTCCAATCATTAAAGAAAAATTACCTATATAATTGTAATAAAATTTGGATACATTCCAAATTTTGAAAACAAACATTTTAGCGATGAACAAAAATTGCAATTATTTTCTACAATTCGCCCCTGTTTATTTTAAAAAACATATATAGCAATATAAGATAAACCATACACCACATACATATAGTAGTCAAAGTTGATATAGCAGAACGATTGATTAGGACAATTAAAAACAAATTCTACAAGATTTACCAACTACCAGGAAGTTACAGATGAGTTGAATTTTTTACCTAAAGTTATAGAAGAATATAGCAGTACCAAGCACCATGCCCAAAGTTTTAAGAATTGTTTTTAGATTTTCTTTTAGGTATGAGCCGCAGGAAATTTATAATTTAGAGGGTGTGTGTAAAATGGTAAGGGGTGGCCCTATTTTAAATCTGTTTACAGATTTGGATTCTACATAAAATTCTAGACTAACAAGATGTATTGCATGTATAAAAAATTTATAAGGACCGTCAGAAATCGCTACCAGCAAAAAAAAAATCTTAAAATGGGGGGTAGCTCTCTGGGGGATGAAGCTATCTAAAAACTTTAAAGAGATTTGGGTAGGTGAGAAAATTCTAATATTGATTGATAGTAGACCATTTAGTGACGTTCCACCACCACATTTCCCCCAGAATCCCACATTTCCCCCCACATCTGGACCAATTTACATGTAAATTCCCATAAGGGGGAAATGTGGGAGATGAATCTCCTCCTGGCTCCTCCTTGCTCTCCTCCTTGCTCGGACACCCCCACAACCATTTTGATTACATCACACCCGCATTCTTTCCACCCGCGAGATAAATCTTTCTCCACATTTCCACCCACGAGATAAACCTATCTTGTTTGGTATCAATTAATATTAGAATTTTTTCAGCTACCCGAATCTCTAGGAATTTTTCAGATATCATCACCCCCAAGGGAGCTACCCTAATTTTAAGATTTTTTACCTGTAGCAACTTTTGAGCGTTCTTATAAATTTTTTTAGTCATGCGATACATCTTGTTAGTCTAAAATTTTACGCACATCCCGAATCTGCAAACAGATTTGAAATCGGACCACGCTCTTGCGAAGTTATACCCCTTTAAAGTCCTGATCTTCTAATTTTGCTATTTGCTCTATAAGCAAACCTAACAAATAGTTTTCTTCGTCTAGCCATTGCATCTTTCGAGATAAACCTATCTTGTTTGGTATTAATCAATATTAGAATTTTCTCAGCTACCCAAATCTCTAGGAATTTTTCAGATTGCACCATCCCCAAGGGAGCTACCCTAATTATAAGATTTCTTACCTGTAGCGACTTTTGTGCGTTCTTATAAATTTTTTATACATGCAATACATTAAATTAGTCAACAATTTTACGCACAACCCGAATCTGCAAACAGATTTGAAATCGGACCACGCCCTGCAAAGTTACACATATACCCTCTGCGAGATAAATCTTTCTCCACATTTCCACCCACGAGATAAACCTACCTTGTTTGGTATCAATCAATATTAGAATTTTCTAAGCTACCCAAATCTCTTTAAATTTTTCACATAGCACCATCCCCCAGAGAGCTACCCCCATTTTAAGATTTCTTACCTGTAGCGACTTTTGAGCGTTCTTATAAATTTTTTATACATGTAGCACATCTTGTTAGCCTAGAATTTTATGCACAATCCGAATCTCTAAATAGATTTAAAATCGAACGATCCCTTACCATTTTACACACACCCTTTAAATTATAAATTTCCTGCGGCTCATACATAAAAGAAAATCTAAAAACAATTCTTAAAACTTTTTTATTACAGACAATTTTTACTAATACAGTTTAAATTTTGTAAAACCACATTTCTAAATACATATTTACAATTTTTTATTTTTAACCTAGAACTTCTCATATCGGCTTATACTTATTAATATTTATTTCTAAATAGAGCACCTTTTCCAAAGACCAACCGGACCCGCATGTTTCAAATTCCTCTGATTTTGTTCTTATGGTTTCGCTTAAGACCTCGTACATATTTTCCAGATTACTAGAAGACGTTATAACCACATTTTTTGTGTTAAAGGATTTCACATCGGTAGTCTTTTCCCCCATTTTGGTGTAAACGCCGTAGAGTTCGCAATGACTTTTATTGCTGTATGTTGTATTCTTTTCATTTATTAATCGAATAAATCGCTCTTTCTGCTTCCAAAGAAACTCGGGCACTCCATCGTCGACACTGGCGTTCTTTATGCGATAGCTAGCCATACGGTTGTTAAACGCTGTACTAACCATTTCTACACCATCGTCGTTAGTAGCGGTGACTGATTCATTTTTATGTCTGTTGCTCCTTAAATGTGCGGCATACGTAGTTTTTTCCATTTCGAAATCGCATACTTTACACATAATTCGTGGTTGTTTTGTACAAGGCCCTTTAACAGCTGGCGGAGCTGAACGTTTACGGCTTAATGACATACCGTGCTGTTTTTCCTTGTGTCGCTGTAAGTTGCCCATTCTCGTAAAAGCGATACCGCAAGATTCACAGTTTAAGTACTTTGCTGCGGACGGATGTATAAGCTTAACCGTAGACGATGTTACACCACGACATTTGTTCTGGTGCCGTATGAGCATTTTTCCAGGTATAGGAAGAACCGCAAGAGTTGCACAAAACGTTTGCAGATACCATTTTAGTACAAAACAAAATCCGCACTATAGCACTTTGGTTAAACTTGTAAGCGAACTAACTTATAACTAAAGAGTTTACTTTTGCGCACCTGCTTTATGTACCTTATAGAATGCAAACCGAAGGTTTCCGAAGACACCGAACGAAGTTGAGGATTCAGCGGGAACTAAATGACGTCATAATCCTTGCTGCTCGTCCAATACATTTAGCGTTAATGCATGCACCCGGTTCGCATCGTCGATGGTGCGAATGCCGTTAGTAGAAACATCGGAAACGTCTTCCATGTTATACGGATCGCGTGCATATTAAAAATCCAAAAGGGTGATAGCACACGCACACAAATTGTGTGCAAGTCGTGCTGTAGAAGATGCAGTGCTACTATAACCAAAAACACTTTAAACCATTACTAAGGAAATACCAACTTGTTGTCTACAGGATACTTACTAATAAAGTAATTTAATTTTAAATAACTTCTACGTCATACTTTAGGAAATGGTGGGCTTGAATATTTTCTAAATGAGTCACCGAGCGAAAGTTTATGCTTAGCAGTATTAAAATTAACCATTAATTTCCCATTTTTACGACCGTGGTTAATTATAGATTAAAATTTAATTTGTGCACGTTCGAGCTTCTCGTAAACTAACATATTTTATAGCAACAATGCGCTGTATAATACATGCATACCCTTTCGCCGCGCTACTGCTATTCTTGTAATTGCTAGAAAAAGTCACTCTTCTTTTTACTGTTAGAGCGATGCAAAGCACCAATTTTATACTTTCTATGCACATCGCGCACTTTTCGTTGATGATTAAATTTTGCTTCTGTAGGCTTTGACACTTTCGCATATTCCACACGTAATGATTTCTAGAACCGGTAAGTACTGATATCGCCCAAATAGAGAATTAGATGCTCGATGTCTTCAACTCCAATTCCCTCGTAAAAGGTAGAAAACTCAGTCAATCATCCATCTAACTTAAACTTCGACCGCTCCTGTTCTGATAATTTACAAACATTTTCAAACGACAATGGCGAGAATTTTTAAACCTCCGAGGGATCTTTAAGTCGTGATCAATTACACATCCGAGCTACGCGTAAACTAACAATGCACTGTATAATACATGCATACCCCTTCTCTGCGCTACTGCTATTCTTGTAGTTGCTAGAAAAAGTCACTCTCCTTTTTATTGTTAGGACCGATGCAAAGCACCATTCCATACTTTCTTTATAAGTGTAGCACATCGCGCACTTTTTTGTCGGATAATTAAATTTTTGTTTATGTAGGCCTTTACACTTTCGCTTATTTAAACATCTAATACAATTGATTAACCACTTTCGATTATTCTAACGGGGAACCACCATACATCCCGCCGCACCGTTCTTTTTGAATCCAACGATCCTATGGGCTTCCACGCACTAACACCTGACGTATTTTTCCTACTATTTGTTAAACAAAAACTACCGGCATCGCCATGCTCGTATACGAACGTAAGCAGATGTTTGTGGATTGTACGAGAATATGTACATATACATTAACCAGTCTAAGCTATTTTATTTAGTCCACGAAAACTACTATTTTTCTAAACCGCAATTAATAATCGTCTTTATAGGTTCCACATTTCTACCGTTACTCAATGACTGGTGCTACGTACATGGAAACTTTAATTTCTTATTGGAGAGAATTTTTATTCTCCCGCGCACTGCTGCGTAGTTGCATGCCCACCCCTTTTGGAGGTATATGCTCGTTATAGGTTGTAAGACCCTCGGTTTTACTTAACTACAATTCGTGAGACCCTTTAATCTTTTTAATCGTTTCTTTCTCGCCTACAATACAGTAGGACTTAACATTTACCCAAATTCTAATACTGGACCCCATTAAATACGTCTTTAATTTTCCTACAACTTTTTTGTTGACAAGTGTTATATTGTATTTATTATACGCGGGTAGTCACTCTTTTAAGATAAATATATTTTGCTAGGTATCAACTAATATTAAATTTTTCTAGGGACCCCAAATCTGTAAATAGATTTTAAATAGGACCACCCATACAAAGTTATGCGTTTTAAAGACCCAAATCACTGATTTTTGCCCATCTTTATTTAACACCATTTTTAAAACCTTTTCGCTACCCAAGACATATGCCTTAGCCAACCATCTCCCGAGAAATCTAAAACCGCCGTGTCCCGCGAATACCACGTGGAGATAACACGTATACTCTGTCAACCAGGATAGAAGCCGGAAGGATTTGGAAGGTGGGAGAAGAACTTAAAATTATGGAATCTTAAACTAATATATACAATAGATTTACAAAATCCATACAAATATAAACAACTATCTTATATCTTTACACCCCATGCGTAGATTGTTGTACTATTAGGAATGATGTACCTTTTGTCATCTTCCCTCGATAAACTAATTTTATTAATAAACTGCGTATGCAAATCGTATTCTTTACTCCGGGTACATACGCAGGCAAGTACTCGATACCATCCAAATAAAGAATTGGATGCTTGGTGACTGTTAACATCCGCTTCCCTCGTGTACGCCCAGACACATCCCAGCCCATGAGCACCCTGCGCATGCACACCCCTGCCCATGCGCACCCCGCGCGTACGCACCCCTGCCCATGCTTGCTGCCCATGCGCACCCCTCTCTGTGCGAGTGCTATTTCGGGTAACGTCACAGCCTTTTATAAATAAAGAACAATGTTATATACTATTATAAAATGTTTATTCTGACATTATATATAACAAATTTAAAAATATTTAATGCCAAGCATGGAGTCATTTAAACTTAATTTTAATACAAAGTTATACACAGAAGACAGTCCTTTCTTTATGTTTGTTTGCAGTGGTTTTAATTTTATCTAATTTTATTCGCAGCTTAAAATTTAAATCGACACCCAAGTCTTCTATCTCCTTTTCTAACCAATAGTTTGATACATAAAGACCGTCTAGGTTTTCGAATTGTAAAATGTACCGAAGTTTACCTCTATATTTAAAGTTTTGATTCCGCCGACAACCAGATCCATTCCTTCGTGTAATTCTTGCAGCTTGTGACAATCTTTTAATCGCAGCTTTCCACTATATCCTGCATACGTATCTTGTTAGCTTGATCGACTTCTTCTTGTCGGTATTGGAGGAAATCCTCTTTCTCCCACACACTGTTGCGTAGTTGCATGTCCACCACTTTTGGGAATATATGGTTGTTATAGGTTGTAAGACCCTCGGTTTTAAATGATCCGAAAGGTTCTTTACTAGGTAAATATACAATGTTTAGCGGAACCCCTTTGCGTGTGGTGTACGCCAAGATTACGAAACCCACATACCTTAATTCGTCTTTGTTATCTGCCATTTTGATAAATACGTTTTTAGAATAATCTTTTAAAAAGTATACGGATTTAGCACCATCCTTTTCTGCAAGAACACCTACATAACTAAAAGAGTCTTTCTTACTAACCGCAAATGCATACAGCTTGTACAACCCGGATGTATCTAAGTCAGTCCATCGACACATAAAATAATCTTTTAATTCTTCCTCATTTTCTCTAATAAGATGTTCTTTGTCTAACACATCTTTGTATTGTTCGCTTATTGTCGCAGTGTTTTCCATGTAGTCCAATTTTCGCCTTTTTGCATCCATTTCCTCTAATTCCAGTTGTCTTTTCCTTCCACTTACAGCGTATGGCATACATAATGGGGCAATTTCCTTTAGCGTAAACGAATAGAGTTTACTACCAATATTTGCGCGTTGTCGTACAACCTCTGGACGAATGTTAGGTGTATTTATCAATCCCAATTCCGAAATGACTATTTCTTTTGGAATTGTAGAATAGGGTGTTGCAAATTGTGTAAAATATGTACTACCTGCTTTAATGTAGCACTTGTGTAAGATTTTATTTTATCTTGGCTGTCTTGCTCCTCTACTATCTCCAAATAATTTACGGGTAAATAGTTAAAACTAAAAGCCGAAAGCACATACTTTATCAATGTTTCCCTTTCTTTTGGTTTTCGGACAACTTAATTTGCAAGCCCGTCAATTTCTTTGTATTGCCATTCCCCAATACACGTACTGTAGCAGGTTATTATTCACTAAACAGCAGCTATTTTGTAGCTTGTCCGATAGCTTACTCCACATTTTGGCAAGTGGTACCGAGTACATTGGCGCCTTTAGGAAGTATAACTTACTATCTTCCAATAACGTTAAACAGTCTTTTAAGGGTTATACACTCGTTTCGCACTGACATAGCTTCCAATTGCACAGTTGTATATTATCGCTTCCAATCGCGTAATACCATGTTCTTTGACCAAAGTAGACGCAAATGTTTCCTTAAACGTACATCTGGACAACGTAAAAATCTAGTATATGATTGCCAAGTTGTTTATTAACACCAGGACTTGTTATCTGACACACAAATTTGTTGTATATCTTAATTCTTGCATTGGTTGTTAGCCATGTTAAACAATTAATCTCCGCAGTTTTATCGTTGTCAACTATAATATTACACTTTTCTTCGTATTCTCCTTATAGCAAAAGTTATGTTTGTAGTTAAATAATTACACATCTCCATCTTGCTAAATATGCCCGCAAAATCTTGGGTTACATCCATGTCAAAAGATAGAAATAATCTTTTCGACTTCGTCTAATATATGTGGTAGTTCCTCCAATAAAGTTTCCAACTTAACATCTGCTAGTTCCACTTTGTATGGAACACATATAGGATTTTGGAATTTTTTATTAATGCATTCGAGGTCTTCTTTTTCCGATAATTTCTTTTACTCTCTGGCCCATCTTGTTAGTGCTTTCCAGAGAAAACGGAAGCTTAGCTTTAACACCATGCCTAGCGAAAACAAATCGGTTGAACTTTCTTCGTAGATAGCTGTTAAATGCACCACAAATTTCTTTTTTTAGGATAAACATCCTTTTGTTTGCAGATGCTTGTTCGGTGTCAGAAAGGTCGCAAATTTTAACCAACATTATATTGTCACAAAATGGTTCTGTAATTGGTATGTGTAGTCCACCAGTCAGCATCTGTTCGCCTTAGACATAACAAATATTACCAATATCTGTTACCAGATTATTGTTGCACATATTTTCTGTCAACAGCCATAATCCAAATTGCTCATTTGTCGGTTTCACTTTATTTCCAAGAAGTTGAGAAACGTTAATCACCTTGGAGACGCTCATGTTTACCGTTCTAGCTACTATCGAATACTAAATTGAATACGAAAAAATTGTTCTCTTACGTATTCTACAGAGTGAGGACGTATATTGCCGAAGATAGTCGAATATGTTGTTATCCAACCTAAGCCGACAGGGATGCGCATCGACATATATCCGGATTATAGTGTTAAGTTAGGTGAACAGGAAAATGGTACCCGCCATCGACCATATGACCACATGACCATATGACCTATATTGCTTTTATGAGTTTTCTCATTAAAACCCATTGCACTAATTGCATTTTAATGAGTTTTTCCATTAAAAACAAGTGTGGACCTAGGTTAGATAAAGGAAAATTAATAGGTTAGGTCGCGCCGCGGCGCTGACCCAACCATAATATATCCGGATATATGTCGATGCGCATCCCTGTCGGCTTAGGTTGGATAACAACATATTCGACTATCTTCGGCAATATACGTCCTCACTCTGTAGAATACGTAAGAGAACAATTTTTCGTATTCAATTTAGTATTCGATAGTAGCTAGAACGGTAAACATGAGGTCTGGAAAATTAATAGGTTGGTCAGCGCCGCGGCGCTGACTAACCTATTAATTTTTCCTTTATCAAACCTAGGTCCACACTTTTTTAATGGAAAAACTCATTAAAATGCAATTAGTTTAATGGGTTTAATGAGAAAACTCATTAAAAGCAATTAGGTCATATGGTCATGTGGTCATATGGTGATGTGGTCATATGGTCATGTGGTCATATGGTCATGTGGTCATATGGCCATGTGGTCACGTGGGTAATATGGAGCAATTTCACCCCAATTTTATTTTCGCAGTAAAAGAATCTATTCATTAAAGGTACAAGAATATTAAAATACCTTTATTACT
>JARFIW010000216.1:0-63151 GCA_036346225.1 Platerodrilus igneus | reverse complement strand
TCTTTTATGTGCAACTGAAATACGCGTATATTTATACAGTGTAGGAAAATTAAATATTGGAAAATTTTAATTTTTCGCGTTTTCTTTTCATTGGGTGGTAATTTTGCATAAAATTTGCCGTTTAATGATCTCCCGTGACCTCTTTATCACATCAATATGTAACTACCATTTGGAATCAAAAAACCTTTGACCTCAACCTTAAGATAGTTCAAATCGTACAAACCGTGTGCATAGGAAAATCACGTAATCCACTGAAATAATGTAACTTATAATACCAATATACCCTAATTGAAGGGTTTACTCAGATTTATTAAAATTTTTTAATAGAAGCTTTTATATTGAGTCGATTGATAAGTTACGCAATTCGTAGCGGTAGCTTTGAATTCAGGTTTGTAGCGAAACAACTCCCAAACGCGAAAGAAATCACGGATTCGAGAAAAGTGCCACTACGTTGTGAAAGTAGTTCTGTTACGAATACTTTGCGTCAACGATAGTGGAATAAATGGATTATAGACATCCAAGTTTGTTCTGCTTGAGGTTTGTATTTGAACAATAGCTGTAAATGATAGAATTTTTGTTTTCCGCCTGCTAGATATTCTGTTGATGTATATTTCATTATTTACATAAAATTTATTGGTGTGAGAGTTTTACGTTTGTGCAACAGGAAGTTCTAATATAAACAAGCACCACTATTGTATTCGCATAAATCTATATGATGATTATAATTAAAGAAATTAAAAATGTTCTTTTTCTTTCAGATACACGCATATTTGACTAATCAGAGCTAGAGTTTAATGTATTTATTCTATGTATTTGCTAATACTGTGCTATTCATGTTTCTATAATATACGTTAGGTGAACGTTTAGCAGTTTTATTAATTAACTGCTCGTGGAATAATAACGGCTATGACACAAGATCAATGTCCTTTTTATTTTAAATCTGTTGTATCGCACAAGTATAGCATCCTGTTTAACTCTAACGTAAATATTATGGACGTGGACAAGAATTTAGAAGAAATTACCGATTCTGTCGATAATATAAAAATCAATGGTTTATTTAACTGATTCTGTGCTCGTGAAGGTAGAATTAGTACGAAATCCGTTCTAGGTTAATTTATGTAAAACGTCTTGATCTGTTTTGTACCTCTCGCTCTGACGAAATTAACAAACTTAAAAGGGTAATTATGTCCGATTTATTACATGGACTTGTGCTAGGAAAGTTAAATATTATTGTAGAACTTCCAGTAGTTACCTCTAATTTATATAATCTATCAGAACCGGTAGAAAATGTAGACGTTTCTAAATTTTTACCCGTTTATAAATGGATCCTTGTTTTTTTTCAGAATATGGCTCAAAAACTTCTTTAGCATCGTTCTTTGAACGAATAGACGATTACAAAATCTCCAGAAATTGTACCGACAATCAGTTATTTAAAAGTGCCGTTGAATTACTATCCGATAGTGTTTTAGTATCGTAATATTAAACATTAAATCCATCGTTGGTCCAGGTTAATAGACCTTTTAAAAAAAGATTTTGCAACATTTGATTACAATTATGAGATTCTATCTTAAATTTGTGCTCGTTTTTAAATCCCTAATAAAAATGCTTTAATCTTATATTAACGAATTACAGGCATTAAGTAATCGATTGGATAAAAAGTATTAACCCAATTAATCCGCAATTTAAACGCCTACAATTCTGAGCATTTAGTTCTTAAAAATGATTTCATTAATTTATAAACAAGAAATTTATTAAGAACTTACCAACCAACTTCTAACTGGGCTATCGTCATATTCGGCAAACCTCCGTACAATAGCGATTACCATAATAAAAAAATATATTACACGTAGTAGCAACAACGTGGGACATGCAAAGAAGCAATATAAAACGGTACACTGCGTCGCTAACGCGGGGCTACAGATCAGAAGAAATTTCGTTACAATATTGATGTGAGAAGAGCTCGTATACAAGTCATTGAGCACATTATCCTGTACATAAAACATCTCAAAAACCGAACAAAATTAGATCTTTTTCATTACTCATGGCACATAATTGGAAACACTCGGTATAATATTTCAGTGCTACAGTGGACTTACTGTAATAGTTTAAGAAGTCCGTAAAAATGCAAATCATTTCTTGATATTAAATCGCATTTAAAACGTGTTCTAATTAGCACGTCCTCCACTGAGAGGTAGCAATAGAAATATAATTCAAAAGCGCGCTGTGCAACTTAAATATTATGAAACTTTTCCTGAAAACGTTATTTAAAAACCAGCTCAGGTAATTTTTAAAGCATCTTTCCATTTTTAGTACAAAAATCGTGTGTTTTCTGTATTTCACTTTCTAGATCCTTCTAAATTCTTATTAATTCATCGATAGCCAAAATAAACCCATAAATTAACAATTGTAAATAAGCAGGTGACAGATAATATAAATGAACACCCTAACTAGCGAGATTGTAAGAACCCTAAGACCTTTAACGACCCAATAAATTAGATAAGGCAATCGATATCCAATTTACAAATAAGCGTTTTCAAACTAAACCAATTAAGGAACTGTTTCTACAACTTAATAAATTAAAACTGGCAGCTAATCGAAATAACGTTAGATAGCAACTAACAATATTTTCAACGAAATTGCGTCGGCCTCTTGAATCGGATAAACGAGAAAATCATAGATCTTTCTAGAGTTTATAACGCAAAAACCTTGTTACTATACAAGCGGTAAATAATCTAGAACACAAAACGATGGTCGATTGTCCTTTAATCGATCAACTACAAATTATAATTACGTTATACACGTTTAAAATACTTGTCAGTAACAATGTATTAAAAAGAGATGGAATAAACGTTCGACGTGCAAAGTAAATTTTATTAAGAATAAGAACTTAAATTTAAAGTAAAATTAGTTTAAAGGAGTAAATTCCTGTTTGATATTGGAAATTTAAATATAAATGGAATACGAGTTGGATTTTCAAAAGCATGTACTGATGAATTATTTCTAAGAATCGAACGAAACGAAAACAAAAATTTAATCAACGATTTCGTTTGAAGAGCTTACGAATTTTGCAGATATTAATGTAAAAACGCAAATATACTATTGTTTAAATCTTTAGAAAAATATTTTTAGTGCCATAGTTGTGTTAAGTAGGTTTAACTTACATAAGATTTTGGCATATAGATTTTTTTGTGTTAATGGATAACGTCTGGGAACTACATATTTACAGCAATATATATATACTGCAGTGAATTGTAGCGTATAAAATAAAATAAAAATCAAATGAACCCCTATGTTGGGAGCCAATAAAAGTGCTGTGGATATTTGCGAATGATGTGCCTAGACGTTGGGTTTTAATAAAAGTTCGTTGAATTATAGCCTGAAGATGTCCGAATTACCTGCTAGCTCAGTCTAAATGAAACAATTAGAATTCAACACCACTTACAATGACATCAAATATTCATTAACAAATAATCCTTCAAATAATACTTCCTACATCCATATACATATTTCTCTACCCACATTATCCAAAATTCATTACTTATATAAAAGCAATAATTCAACAAATGAAGTTTAATATCGTCCATACTCTTTTAAGTCTAAAATAATTATTTCATAACTACCTTAAAATCTCGCTTTCACAAATCTTCCCTATATAAATCACGCTAAGTACAAGATTTTTTCAGAAATAAGCCTGGATAATTTTAATAATTCTTTCTTACCAACGTAGTTAAACGTAGCTGATTAGATACATTTAAGAAATCCTTCATAAAAGTAAAATTAAGTCGGACTTCGCCCTCAAAAGAAAAATTTTTAAATTATTTATTTACACAAAATTAATTTACACTTCAAATCCTAATGTAACCTAATCCTTTTACAACACAAAACAAGCGCAAAATGTCTCTTAAAAGATTTACCGTTAATTCCGCTGATTGCCCATTTTCCTTCATACCTACTTTCCCAAAATCCATATCAGTGTTGTTCAATTACTTTTAAAGTTAATTCACCATTGAAATGCATTTGAAGAACCATACCATATTTTTTTGTTTAAATTAAAATTTACCGTGCATGAATTTATTATGATTAACCTAACTCCATTATTAAGTTCCAATCCGAGTTCTTAATACACAAATTAAAATCCCTTTCAACGTCAATCCTTATATTTTCATAACTTTAAAATAAACTGTTATTAACAGATATTTTTAAACGTCTAGTAAAATACTAATATGAACTAAACGCAATTCAATTCAAGTAACTATTCACAATTGACAATGTGTAATTGACCGATAAAAGACAATCGTCCCCGTTCTGATTCTTTATCGATTTATATAGTATAAATGTTCATACGTCGTGAAATCAGAAAAATCGATAAATTACTGGTTGATTTTATTCATACGGCTGATGTAATTTTTTTCGAAATGGCATGAATTACATAAATTGCTGTCTTCTTTGATTTACTACGTAGTAAAATACCTTACTGTATTCCCTACTTAGTGTAATTTAAAAAATAAATCTTAAAACGCTTACCTGTGATTTTGATTAGTAGCTTGCTATTACTTGTTTTACAATCGTTATGTCTTGATTTATGTGCTCTTAAATGCCTTATCACACATTATAGTCTCTCTAATTGGAATGTCCGTTTGTCATTTTTTTAAATTATCACTCATCTGTTTATTTGAATTGGGTTTATTGGGTGTTTTCTATTTGTGAATAAATCTAGAAATTTGAGAAAACTTGAAGAATGAAGTACTTTTTCGATTTAAAAATACACAATTTTAGGTTTAGCATTCAAAATGCTTTTAATCTTTCCAATCAAGGAGCATGAATAATTAGAATGTTAGAGAGATTTCTTTATTTTTCTGGAGTTTTAGAGTGTTGTATATACAGGTATGGTGTACAATAATCTCTTATCGCATCATTATATATTGCTGTGTTCCGCCTTTGTCCGCTCTGAAAATCCTATGTTGGATGTCAAAACCTACTGTGAACTTCTAATTTCGCCCCTCAGCTAGCTCATTAACTACCAAAAGCGATACAACCGATGAGGCAGATACAAATATAATGAATCCAAAATACCCTTCCCAAACTACATTTTAAGTACATAATTCGCCATTATTCTGTACACTACTGCTTTAATATTTAAATTTTAAACACATGAGAATCATTCATCAATAAAACTTTATTTAAATATTTTCATTAGATTTACCATTTACACAAGTTATTTTTAATTTATACCCCTTTTAAATAATTAGTCCTATAGAAAGTCATCAAATTTAATATCTGACCTTTAATACCGTATTATCCCTGCTAAATTTAGTATGTTTGTTATCTTTAATGCAATGATAAATTCTTTAGGTGTATTTACAACTCTAAAAAATTATTTTAGTTGACTTTATGCACAAAAATCTACTATGAAACTTAAATTCTAAATTTAATAAAATAATTTTTTATGAAATCACTCAATTGAAACAAAACAATTGATATATCTGACTTTGTTTAACAACCAAGTGTCCTTTTGTGCTTCCCAATTTCTAGAGTTCACTCTTCAAAAATCCAAATATAACCATTTCCTAATTTTTATAAATCAGTACCAATGCTCAATTCCTGTTAAAATCGTTGTAAGTAGTACAACTAGCATTTTTAAATTGCAAATTTAACCTTCAAATTTTCGGTTTTATGAATGAGATTCCAGTCTTCAAATTGTATTATTTTATATTACATTGTAGATCTTGCACTGTAAAATAATATACTTTAAATAAAAACTCTCTGCAAAATATTGTCTGCTTTACACGTTCAAAATTAATTGCGTAACGTATCTTAACTTTATTAATGCCATGTCTGTTTACGGTTTTTAAGTAATTACTGACCTCCTTCATGTTCCGGGCATCTGCTTAAATACAATCCAGTTTTTAACGCCATTTGTTGTCGGGTTTTCGGGTGCATTCTAAAACATTCTAGTTGCTGTCCAATACATTTGATATTGAATATACGATTCTATTTAATAATTTAAACTTCTTAATAATTATAAATATTGAAATAAATTGAATTTCACACGTCCATGTAGAAAAATATCCTTTTGTTATTAAACATAAATGAAAACCCTTTTAAACTTCGCTTTATGCATTAAACCTAATTATATTTAAAATACGATCCTTGAATTATTAAATATGAATAAAATTTTCCTTTAGAACCATTCTCTTATGCGTTAAACGTAGCGAGTGCACATTCATAGAGTGCAATTCAGAAATATGCTTCCAATGTGCTATATTCAAATAAATGGCTAAATAAATTGCTCCTTTTTCGCACTTTTTTGATTTATAAAGTGACATCCGTCTTATACGCTATAATATGATCTTGCTATTAACTTTAATCACAGTAACACACTCACACACACACACACTCATACACACACACACACACACACACATATATATATATATATATATATATATATATATATATTGCTGCGTTAACATTGTGAATAGGAACGTCGCTAAAAGAGTGCTGTGACACAGTACAGCAATGTGAATTTGAAATCAATATCTTACTTTCCTTTTATTTACTTTGCTTGGCTACTTCCAAAATGAAATAAAACACAGCAATTTCAAGAAAACATGCATACATTCAAAAACAATTTTTCTTCATAAAAAAGAATACACTCAGTTTATAGCATTAATCTTCAAACATAAAATTATTCCTAACAAATACCTATTTACATAATTATTAAAATATTTCTTACCTAATCTTTGTTAGAATTTACATAACTCAAATCTCTTCTCTTGTGGATAATTTTACTTCCACGCTTGTAAAGGTGTTTGGCCAAAAATCTTTGAAAGATTTATCTAAAGGTCAAAACGTTTACCTCAAAACTTTTTGGTAAAATTTCTTACACAAAACGAAATTAAAAATGAGAATTTATTCTACCTTAAATTCAAATGACATAATACTTAAATATCGGTTAAAAACAAAAAATTTAAAATTAAAACTTACGAAATCCAATAGCGTTTATCCAATTCGTAATTAATGGCAATAAATACTTTCAGTTTTCATTTTAAAATGTCGTTAAAAGTTGAGCGTACAAGATTGTCTATATTATTTAAAATCTCCATTTAGAACATCAGTTACCAAAAGTGCATCTTTTTTTATTTTTAGTTAATTAACTTTAGAGTATGTTTTGCATGGAAGAACATTTTATCTCTATAGCATTTTTACAAATCAAATTATGCTTTAGCTAATAATCGCATTCAATAAATTCTGTTTGAAACTACTCAAATTTATAACTTGCATGTCGTCAACTAATTTACAGCATACAATTCTGCTTTATACCTTAACATCATCGATCTCCTAAATTGAAATTCTTACATATTACTTGGTGATGCAAATATTACATAAAACTTGAATGAATCTCAATTCTTACATATTCTTGGCAAACACGAAATAATGAATGAGAATCTCTCTAATAAAGTACCCGCTTTTATATTAAAATTATTTCTATTTGAGAATTTTTCTGTTCCGTTTGGAACATAATACACTCTAATGATGTCATTTTTCTAAGAATGACAAGCTTTATTAGCTAATTAGTGTCCAGTTACGTAATTTACGAGCATTGCAAAGCGAGCGGTTTTGTGCTTGTCCAACAAATTGAGTGGATTGTGGCGTCGCATTCTATCTTGTACTAATGCGAAAGCTTTAAAATCGATTTTACATTTCTGTTTTCGCAAGTTTTTCAAACCAGCATTTATTCAATATTAGGTATTTAATGGTTTCTCAGTACAATTTAGCTAATTAATTAAAGCTTTAATTGCTTTATTTATCCTTTGTTAATGCAAAAAAGTTTACATCTTAATAATTGTAAAAAAAGATTGGTTTTACGGCATGGCAAATAAAACGTGTTACACAAAATTATTTATTTTATGCACGAAAGGTGTATTTTTATAATAAATGAAATGACTTTGTATATGCAATTAGATTCGAGTTTACGGCGATTGAAGTGTGTTCTGATGCATTTTTCAGGACAGAAGATGAATTACATTCATATCTTAAAAATGAAAACTCATTTTCAGTAAAACATGGAGAAATATCTGACGTCTCGCGTTAGAGTGTCATTAAAAGCGTGCTGTGACACGGGTACAAAAATGGGAAATTTGAAATGACTTACTTACCTTTCCTTCTCACTTTTCTCTGCCTGACTAGCTTAACGGAAGTAATATTATGGAATTTATAAAAATGAAATCGAACACAGCAAGCTTAAAAAGCATCTATACATTGAAAAACAGTTTTCTTTCATACAAAAGAATATAAAACAGTTTACAGTTTAAATTTGTACATAAAATTATTTCTACATTATTACTAATATAATCCTTACCTAATCCTTGTAAAATTTACAAAATGTTCCTTAATTAATACGTGGATAAATCATATATCTTCCGTAACCACGTTTCGTAAGGTGATTGTTCGATAATTGTCACGGATAATTTATTAAAAGTCAATACGCGTTAAATTTGACTTCAAATCTTTCCGATAATTATCTGCTCACAAAAAATTATATGATAGGATTAAGAACTTATTCTACCTTAAATTCAACCGACAAATACTCAAACATCAGTTACAAACAATATATTCTAAAAGACATACTTACAAAATCAAATAACGCTTCTCCAAATGTTCCTTTCATCATGATCAACCGTATTACATCCTTTCTTATTCTATTTTTATTTGACGTTCAAATATCTGCTTACCAGTTTGTCTATTAAATCCTTATTTAGTTTGTAGTTTGCAAAAGTACATCTTTGATTTAATTAATTAATTAGCTTTAGGATAGCTTTTTGTATCGAAGAATATTCTGTCTTTGTTGTATATTACAAAACAAGTAATACGTCATCAAAAAGCATGCAACTCTGCATGTTATTTAGGAGTCCGATCGCTTAAATTGAAGCAAATTAAATTTTTTCGAACTCTTAAATTGAAACTTTACATATTGCTTGTTGACGCGAATTAATGAATCGTTACATTTTACTAGGTTTATGAAGGAATTTTGAATGCATTTCTCTGATAAAGTTCTCCACTTTTATATTAAATTATTTCCATTCGAGAATTTTCCTGTTCCGTTTGGAACATAATACACTATAATGATGTATTTTTTAGAGAATGATGCGCTTAATTACCTAATTAGTGTCCAACGGGTTGATTTATGTTCATACTGAAGCGTGCTCTTTTTCCTTGTCTAATGCATAAAGCTATTGGTGCACGGTCTCCTTCACTAATAAGTAAAGTTATTAAACTGCGTTATTATCTATTTTTTTATTGCCTGTTTAACTATTCCGCAAGTTCTATAGACCGGTATTTTGTTTGTAATTTGTTTAATACAATATTTGACTCATTTGTCTGGATTTATGAAGAATATTCCAGATTAGTTTCATTTAAAACCCCTAAATGAATTTTGAATGTCATATCTACACACATAATTAATAAAGGCTTGTCTATATTTTGCAAATGCTGTCCAATTTATCTTCTTGGCAATTGTAAAAAAAAATATTTGTTTTCATGGTAAATAAAACGTGTTTTTATACACAATATTATTTATTTTGTGCACGGAAGGTGTATTTTTATAATAAATGAATGGCTTTAATCTAAGTTATTTCTAGTACTTTTAGTGAAAGCTTCGTTTATAAACTATTTATGAATACAACAAATTGATATTGTTTTCACACAAGTATATTAACTGGTTTTGAACTTATCTCGTAAAATAATTACTTACATACACGGAAGTCAATTTAGCTAATTAAAGCTTCAATTTGCTAAATACAATAAAATTGATATGGTTTTTAGCGAACATTTTAAATGGCGTTTTATTTACAATACGCTTTTATTTATATACAGGGTGGAACAACGAATCTTCAGAAATTTCAAATCTTTACGAATTCATTCTATTTGGATTTGAGTTTCAATGACAGAAGGTTCAAAATTTTGAGACATGCCATAATATATTATAGTACAATATAAATTTATTAAAAAAAAGTTTATACAGATAAGTATAATGCAAACAATCATTGTATGGAAAGGTTAAATTAATTTAGCTTCATAGGCATTGATAACTCCAGTTAAAAACTTCGACCCAAAAGTTGTAATGGTGTCATTTAATAACTTCTCATTCTGTAACATTTTAAAGCTTAGTTTTTCTTTTGGATCAAAAAGTGAATTAATAAGTTCCTTTAAAATGCCAAACAATATTTTACTTAAAAGCTCATTTATTCCTTCCAAATGTGGTTCTAAGCCGGCGTTCAGTATTTTAAGAGCTTGTGTTCCCAAAAAATTACATAAACATTTGTCGTTTTCAGCTTGCATATCCTAAAAATATTTGATTAATGTTGTTATTGAATTACATTAATAACAGGTGAAATAAACTTGTGATTCTTTTTAAGGATTTAGTAAACTATCAATTATGGTTAACATCATATATATTTATATATTTAAACATACTTCATACATACATACATATATATATATATATATATATATATATATATATATGATCATTTGGGCTTTGCATAAAAGTCTAAGTTATTATTTCATCTTATTCACAATATATATATATATATATATATATATATATATATATATATATTGTAGTGTCAGATGGGAGCTACGAGGGTTCTAAGGGTAGTTTTGGGTTAAAGGGGGTGTATGCCAAATAGAATGATCCATATATCAGATCCCGTAATTCAAAAATTATGTTTTGCCGTACTTTACATATGCTAAAGTATTTACAATGTTAATTTGAAATGTATGTGTCAAAAGGTAAATTATATTGACTTAATGACGTTGATAAAATACACAGTGCTCAAGGTTTTATACTGAGTTACAATTTAATAGGCCATTGAAAGTACATTTGCCATCCGAAAACCGGATGCGTCTACGGATGTCTACTATCAACCACGCATCCAGATCATGTGTGAATTATTTTGGCTTTTATTTAAATAGAAACAACTTTTGGACGAATATGTAATCTCAAAATTATAAGTTATAGCAGTGTCAAATGTGATTGGAGAATTGTGAATTATTTAGGACCAATGATAGAATTATGTACAAACTAGGAAAGTGTAAAAGGACAATAGTGAAGGTATTTGTGACACAAAATAAGGGATAAAATGTTATTGGATGTTTTTATTTATGTAAAATGTGATTAAGTAAGCTGGTTTTGTTGTAATAATTGCCTTGGAAAGTAAACAACAAAGATCTTTTTCGATTCAATTTTGTGTAAAGACGTATTTTTGTAAACCTGCGCTAAAATTGTTTAAATATTTTGAAAAAGAAATAAATGTGTTTGAATTTGAAGAGTTTAATTTATTAAAGTGGAGTAACGAGAAGCATCAGTGGTTAGTTAAAGAATAGCGACGACGAATTAAAGAGAAGATTGGTGTAAGTGAAATAGCGAAGCGGCGAAAAGTAAGATTGTTTAGGAACGGATTTGATAAAGGCAGAAGGCATCGGTGAAGAATTGTAAGCGTGAATAAGATTTGGATTGATTTGGTTACGGATTTATGGTTAATGGGGCATTGATTGGATTGATTTGGATAGAGATTTATGTATAGCGGGTCATTGAGTGGTTTTTAAGATAAGGAACGTGAATAGGTTTGGATTGAGCTGAACGTGGAATAGATTTGGATTGAGCGGAACGAGAATAGATTTGGATTGAGCGATTTGAGAGCAGCAATTGGAAGAATTAAAGGCTACGAAGAAAGTAATACGGAAGAATTAGGGCAGGGAAAGTAAACAAAACGGTTATTCAAAATTCTAAAATTCGGGTTATTTATTTCAGATTGGGGATCAACAAAATTATACTAAGATACCTGGAGGCGATACGAAAGTTTCCAACGATAGTGAATCCATGTAAAGACGCATACGGCGACAAAGATCTTGAGCCAGCAGTAAAGAAAGGCCAGCAACGAAGTATAATCCAGGTGAGTGCTGTGAAATATCTTAAAACGTCAAAGTCAGAAATTGTGTATTATTAATTAATTTGGCACAAGGCTACGTTGATCATTAAATTTTGGCATATACAGTGGTAAATTTATATAAAAGTAGTAAAACAAAAGATAGTGCAGTTTGGTTGGGCATTGCACATCTACTTACCACCGAACCCACGGTAAGTAGGTGGACACCCTGAGAAAAGAGTTCATATAGTCGAGGCATAGTAATAAACATTTTGATTAGATAACCAACCAAACGTTGCAAAAGTACGTGGCGTGCAATAGGTGTTTGCACATTATACAAAAAAGCATTGAAATTTATAAGAAGGGGCGCGCGGCGACACAAAAATAAAGTAATAAAGTAAGAATTGAGGGGGTGGTATACAAAAATATATATATATATATATATATATATATATATATATATATATATATATATTTACGCGCCAAATTAATCAGTTTAGATAGTGAAGACGGACGGTTATTAACATTTTGTATTTCTAAATTAGAATGTTAAATTTGCATAAAGGGAGGAAGCGTTAGAGTACATAAAAACTCAAGAATACGCATAATTTGTTGTAATAAGTTTAGATCAAGCGCATGGAATCAGAAACGGAACTTTGAAGTATAGAAAATCAATAATTTAAACGCATATTTCCATTCAAATAAACGAAAACGTTTGTTTTACAAATCCTAAGAAAGGGATAAACTGGAAACTGTTATTTTAAACAACAAGTTGCTTCGAAGAAGCACCTTTTAGTTAAATGTCAAGTACATAGAACTTGACTGAACGTTGGCACAAAGTTCTAGAAAACTGTTTGCAACGGTCGGTTCTACAAGCTGCTAAAAATAACAAGTTTTTGACTTATGTCAGATATGATTGACAAAAATGCCAAACGTAATTGAAAGTTAGGTTTATGTATAGTTGTGTACACGTGGTTCCGGCAAAACCAGGATACAGGTTCAAACCCTGTCCAAAACCTTATATTTTCCATCTTCCAATTACTAGCTCGATTTGAATTGATCATTTGGGGTTTGCATAAAAGTCTAAGTTATTATTTCACTGTAATACGATATATATATATATATATATATATATATATATATATATAGCTATGATAAGGGGGCCATTTAGGGGTGTATTGAGTCGTAAGGGTCGCGTAGTAAATGTAAATAGCAATAGGAATTAGAAAAATGTATATATTTAGCATGAAAAATAAATAATTTGCATATTATGCAAAGAGCAAACATTTAACACCTTGTATAAGGACCGCAATTAACTTTAATCAATGCCAGCAACCATGTCTTAAAACATTACAGCCGGAAGAGTTTGGGTGAATTAATCATCAAGACACATATTTCTTCAAATGGTTTGATGGAGATCAGCTGCCAGGCTTTGTAGCCGATTCGATCCAATGTCCATCAGGTAATTCAATGAAACACAATAAAATATCCTATTGCTATTAATAGAGTCACACTTGCCATAATGTATAATAAAAATTTTTTTTTACAGAACGTAGTAACTCTGATGACGAGGCGATAAAAATCTCCAAAACTTGGAAGATTTGAAGTGCTGCATTGAATCAACGGAAGTCTACAGTTTTGATGAAGAAAAGTGAATCATTTTGATTTTTTTTAGCCAATGTTAAATTTAGTTATTCTGTATTTCAATTTCGAGTTGTACGTTTTGTTAAAACAAAATAAATAGCAAAATCGTTATTACTGTAAGTGAAAAGAATTCGTTGATTTCTTTATAAAAAATTCTATGTTCATGACTTATAATAAGAGTTATAAATTATAAAATTTAAGAAAATTATTCACATGCATTCATACTGATTCGCTGTCATTGCCAGTAAGAGTGAGAATGTCAATATTGTGCATCTTCATTAGCTCGACTGAGAAACTATCGTGTGGTCTGCCTGCATTTTAGAACCGACCCATCTGTCTGATTTTTTAGATATACATATATATATATATATATATATATATTGCTGTTATAAGGGGTTGTTTAAGGGTTGTTTATAGTAAAGGTCATTTAGAAATCAGAAATTACCATAGGCAGCAGAAAACTGCATTTATTTAGTAAAGAATTGAGAAATGGAGATAGTTTGTAAATAGTAAGCAGTCAACACCCTGTATATAAAGTATAAATAGTTTTAAGAGACGCAAATAAACATAGGAAGACGCATAGTAAGCGTAGAAACCAGGAACACATGCATTAAGTAAATAGAAAATATTTAACACCCTGTAGATAAAGTTTTAGTTAATTTAGGTAAGGCAAATAAAGATATTTTTCAGTGGAAGCACGCGTATATTTATATGTAAACATAATAAAGTGTAATTAGACACGAATTGAAAAGAGTTCCAAACGATTAGATTAATACGGAGATCGAAATAGAGCTTCAGGAAGCATAATATAAATGCGTACAAATAGTCAACCATTTTTTGATAAGAAAGAAGATTAAATATTGCGTAAATAACATGAAGATATGAAAATTAAAAGTCAAATTGCATCAGTTGTTTATGGAAAAGCAATTAGATTTATCAAAACACCGCATGTTGATAACGAAGACAGCTGAGACCAGGTCACAATTATTGGGAAGCATAGAAAATTACATCAGAAACTACTTTGAATGTAATTATTTGATTCGTTAAAAATGAGCGACGAGTTTGTAGACCATATCCACTGACGGAGTGGGAACTCAATAATATATTAGCAGGTACAGTGATAACGAGGTCAGTTTACAACTCAACAAAGGCCGAAGTGCGCCACTATGAAATAAAGTGATACGTAATAATAATAATTCAAAGTGAAAAACTGCAGAAGTGCTAAAATGAAAATTACGATTGCCGATTAAACGTAAGTAGATTTTGGTGAATTTATTTTAAACTGAAACATAAAAATAATAGGGCTACGAGTTAGGGGAGAAAATAAACTACGATATTCGAGTACGTAGAGAAATGGGAAAATAAATGATGATAATCCAATTCTAAGTTTGGGGAAATTGATAAGAAGTAATTCTGAGTCTGAAATGAAACGATAATAAATTGGAGTGCATAAGTTAATAATGGTAGTCAAGAGGGTGATTGCAATAATTTAAATGCAATGGTTCAAGCGTGTGGATAGACAATATTTCGAATAGGCATGTGATAATCCCGAATTGGGGGAAAATGGATGCATCGATGTGAAGAAAATAGACCATATATATATATATATGATATATATATATATATATATATATATATATATATATAAAGACAAGTTATTTGCAGTCCGCAATAAGAGAAGGTTTGTTACGTTTGCAAATAAATTTTGCTGTAACATTCCGCAAATCTCAAAGGTCAGACGTACTTTTATGGTCATCTATAAAATTTATTATGTAGTTTCGGTTCAATTCTGTACTTCCACACTTTAGTAGTGTTGGTGTTTTATCACCTGATGGCGGTTTTATTTACTTTTGCCATAGTACAGTGATTGTTTCGAAATCATATCATTATAATAGCTTCGATTACTTCATAGGGTTCTTGGGAACAATTTCACCCTGATGAGGCTTAACAAGCCGAAACGGCCGGTCAGTGGATGTTTCCTCCCATGCGAAGTAATAAAGCTAATGTTTTATTAATGGCTATATAACTACCAGCCCGATTTGTATTTGTCAATAGCTCTTATTATTTTCATAAGAGTTGTTTGTTTACAGATATATATATATATATATATATATATATTGCTGTGATAGGGGTTGTTTAAGGTTGTATTTTATAGCAAAGGTCGTGCAGGAATCAGGAATCATAACAGGAAGCAGAAAACTGCATTTATTTAATAGAAAATTGAGAAATGGAGATAGTTTGTAAATAGTAAGCAGTCAACACCCTGTATATGGAGTATAAGTAGTTTTAAGCGACGCATATAGACACACGAAGACGCATAGTTAGCGTAGAAACAAGGAATACATGCATTAGGTAAATAGTAAGTATTTATCACCCTGTAGATAAAGTTTTAGTTAATTTAGGTAAGGTAAATAACGATATTTTTCAGTGGAAGCACGCGTATTTATAAGTAAACATAATAAAGTGTAATTAAACACGCATTCAAAAGAGTTCCAGGCAATTAGGCTAATACGGAGATAAGAAATAAAGCTTTGAGAAGCATAGTGTAAATGCGTACAAACAGTTAATAATTGTGATAAAGAAAGGTGATTAAAAATTGCGTAAATAACAGGCATATAGGAAAATTGAAAGTCGAATTGCATGAGTTGTTTGTGTACAACATGGAAAAGCGATTAGATTTGTCAAAACACAGCATGTCTGATAACAAGGCACCTGCAAGCAAGCCACAATTACTTGAAGACAGATAAAGTTACATCAGAAACTACTTTAAATGCAAAGACTTGATTGGTTAAAATCAGCGACGAGCTTGTAAGCCATACCCACTGACGGAGTAGGAAATCAATCATATATTAACATATATTAACGAACTCAGTTTTCAACTCAACAAAGGCCGAGGTGCGCCACTTTGAAACATTAGTGTAATACGTAAGAATAATTTAAAGTGAAATTATTGTTTAAATGCGACGAAAATGAAAATTACGATTGGCGATTAAACGTAAGTAGATTTTATTTAAACTAAAACATAATAATAATAGGGCTCTAAGTCTGGGGAGTATAAACTACAAATTCAAGTCCGTGGAGAATAATAGTCTAAGTGTGATAATAAGAATTACAAGTCTGGGGAGGATGCTAATCAAATTCTAAGTTTGGGGAAATTGATAAGAAGTAATAAGTCTGAATAAGACGATAATAATTTGGGGTGCATAAGTATAAGTTTAATAATGGTAGTCCAGAGGGTGATGACAATAATTTAAATGCAATGGTTCGTATTTTGAATGGATATATAATAATTCTGAATTAGTGGATGGTATAATGCATGGAAAATATTAGCTGATAATGGATGCGTCGATTGCAGGAAAGAATCAGCGAAGAAAATAGACCAGTTTAGATTTTTAGTTATAAGACATTATTTTTCTATTTGAATTTAAATATTGAATACTGAATTTGCTTAATATAAATTAATGTGACGAAGTCAACAAAACAAAGGACTTGCATACGTATAAAGTGCGTTATATGATAAAAGGTTTTAAACGTTCCAAGCTTTTTTTGTTATAAAAACAATAGATTTTTTTGGTGACTTTAGATAGATTGAATAGTATATGATTTTTGATAAATGAGATTTACAACATTAATTAATTGAAAAGTGTATTTTAATAATTTTTGAAATCCTGTACATAATATTTGTTTTCATTATATGGAATTGAATTAACTTCATTTTATAATTCTAAATAAACGCTGGTCGAGGTCAAAAGATAAAGTTAATGGGAGTGTAATTTGATAATTTAAACAATAAAGGAGGAGCTATAAGTTGAATACGCCATTGATAACGAGCAAGGCGGTATCACATCAAATTTTGTTATTGGTCGATACAAGGTCGGTTTAAGATAAAATCCAGTTAAGTTCCTGGAAGCAGTTCATAGCAATATTAATAGACATTACATGTGATTTTCCAATGCTCCACCCGAAAGTACTACATTGGCCAGGAAGCGAGTTTTTTTTTACCTGGAAAATTTGGAATTTTGCCGAACTCTTGCCGTTCCAAGCAAGGTAGGGATCTTTAACGTGCATGACAACACTCACACACGGGACCTCCATTTTACCTCTCATCCAAACGAGAGTGTATTTTTGTGAAAAATGCTCGCCTAACATTTTTCAAGCGGACCGTGTCGGGATTTGAACCCGGGACCTTGGGAGTAGTAGTCACACACATACTACTACGCCACGGAGCCTTACATGTGATTTTTCAATGCTCCACCCGAAGGTACTACATTGGTCAGGAAGCGATTTTTTTTTACCTGAAAAATTTGGAATTTTTGCCAAACCCTTGCTGTTCTAAGCAAGGTAGGGATTTTTAACGTGCGCGACAACACTCACACACGGGACCTCCATTTTACCTCTCATCCGAACGAGGGTGTATTTTTGTGAAAAATGCTCGCCAAACATTTTTCAAGCGGACCGTGTCGGGATTCGAACCCGGGACCTTGAGCGTAGTAGTCACACACATACCACTACACCACGGAGCCGCCCAATATTAATGGACAGCCCAACGTCGGAGCTCGATAAATCCAGTTAAGACATAGTAATATTTATATGGTCGCCCAAGCGATGGGCGCGAATAATTGAGGAGAACATAGCAATATTTATATATATATATATATATATATATATATATATATATATATATAATAGTTATTAAGATGAAATGAAACAACTTTGTATTTAAATGATTCCATAAATCGAACTAGTATGAAAACCACTCAGCAGGATTTGAACCTGCAACCTCTGATTCACCGGATCAGTGCTCTAACCAATTGAGCTTCTAGCCTATTTAATGTACTTAATACTACTGAGCTTGGCTCTTGTTAACGATTTTAATTATTGATTAATTGAATCTAGTTATATACATAATTCATGTACTAATAACTTGATCATCCCATTTTGCAACGTTCGGAATAATACAAACATGTAATATTATTATTAATAGAGAAGGATAATCCACATTTGGAATGCAAATGAATGCTTAATATATATTAATAGTTATTAAGATGAAATGAAAACCCAACTTTGTATTTAAAGTTGAATTACCATTTCAAATCGAACTAGTAATTGAAAACCACTAAAAGAACGGCTACAGCAGGATTTGAACCTGCAACCTCTGATTCACCGGATCAGTGCTCTAACCAATTGAGTAATTCAACTTTAAATACAAAGTTGGGTTTTCATTTCATCTTAATAACTATTAATATATATTAAGCATTCATTTGCATTCCAAATGTGGATTATCCTTTCTATTAATAATAATATAATTACATGTTTGTATTATTCCGAACGTTGCAAAATGGGATGATCAAGTTATTAGTACATGAATTATGTATAACTAGATTCAATTTCAAATGCAAGACGTAATTGAAAAATCGTTAACAAGAGCCAAGCTTCAGTAGTATTAAGTATAACATCATCTAAACAATTAGGCTAGATAGCTCAATTGGTTAGAGCACTGATCCGGTGAATCAGAGGTTGCAGGTTCAAATCCTGCTGTAGCCGTTCTTTAGTGGTTTTCAATTACTAGTTCGATTTGAAATGGTAATTCAACTTTAAATACAAAGTTGTTTTCATTCATCTAATAACTATTAATATATATTAAGCATTCATTTGCATTCCAAATGTGGATTATCCTTCTCTATATATATATATATATATATATATATATATATATATATATATATATGTATGTATAATAATGATATAAATAACATACATAACTTGCAGCTTTGCTGAATCAGTAGTTCCTGCGAAATGAAGAGTGAGAGAATCAAAATCGTGCACCTTCATTAGCACGACTGAGAATCTATTATGTGGTCTGATCGCATGTCAAAACCGACCTATGGGACTGTTTTTGTAAATATATGTATATAATAATAATAATATAAATAACATATATAATTTTCAGCTTTGCTGAAATAACGCCAATTTGTATAAAATTTTGGAAGTTTTGAAATTATATAAAATATAGTAGGTGGACAATAATTATTAAGGTGTTATTAAAGGCATTTACTTGTTAATATGTAAACATTTACATTCATTAACCATAGCTGCATGAGTTGGGATTTAGTTTTTGTATCTTTGCAAAGAAAACATTCAGATTTGTCAAATTTAAAATAAAGTTTTTGATAGACTCTTTTTAATAGGTGTTTTTAAAATAAAATAAGTATAAGTTAAATACTGGTATTGAAATCCTAAGTTTAGTAATCTATGGAGAAATACACCAATTCTGCCCGATTCAGTTGAGCTACCGAAAGAATTAAAAGTATCAACAAGCCATTGTGAATACTACAACATAGCTGGTCCGATACAATGCCGGATTTTTGAGCAGGAATTGGGGTATTGCCGACAAGGGAAAACGTGCATTTCATATTGAAACACGGCTTTACAATTTGGATTGGTTTATGGTTATAATTGCCGGAAGCAAGAACATTGACCTCTTCGTGTCAAACACTATCTAGTTGAGCAATTACATAACACAAAACACAAGAACAAGTGGTATTTGATAAACATCTTTCAATTTAAACTTGGTACTATTAAACTTTATTTAACGCCATTCAATTTTAGGTATTTGATAACACTTATCTATTGCAAACTTCAAACTATTTGAGTTTGACATTAAGATTACTTATCTAGCAAGTAACGCATTGCTGTTTGTTGTGATTGCTACTATTTCAAGAGTTTAAAGTATAAAGGTACGTTAAACTTTAGTTGTTCACAATTTGGTGAATTGGTGGTATATAGATGCTTTAACGATTAGGTATCAAACATCATAAGATATTCATTTAATATCAAAAGTAGGTAATTAGTTGCTAGTTAAAAATGGTTGAAGATTTGAAAACACTTTCACATAAACTCGGTGCCATAAAGCATAAATTAACTTCATTTATAAAATATCTTGATCTCATTCAAAGGGAATTTGATGAACATGGTGTCCTTGATGCAAAGGTTCATGCTGAACTACATTTAAGGGTTACTAAGTTAGAACCAATTTACACAGAGTTTGAAAAACATCAAACTTGTTTAGAAAAATTATGCAATGATGTTGATTTAGACAGGTATTATACGGAACGTTCGGACTTTGACGAGCGTTTTATAAAATCCTTGTCATCAGCACAACTCATATTCAGTACATTTAAAAGCTCGTCTGTCAATTATCAAACTAATCATAATACGTCAGAGGGTACTGTTCAAGCAAGTGTTAATTCAACTGTTGCTAATTCGGGAGACACAAACTTTAACATTCGATTACCTTCCATTGTGCTTCCTACGTTCAATTCTGATATAACCACTTGGGTGGAAAACCGAGATACATTTAAATCTTTAATTTACAATAATGAATCTTTAGGGAATATGCAACGGTATGACTATTTGCGCTCTTCATTGGGTCACGATGCATTAAAAATTATTCAGTCTTGAATTTTCAGCTCAACAGTATCACAATGCATGGGTACTATTGTGCAGTCGCTTTAACAATCCAAAGCTATTAGTCGGTTCACACATTAAAGGACTCTTCAACATGGCCCCTTTAACGAAAGAATCAGCGAACGGTTTACGGGACCTAATGGATAGGGTAAATAGACACATAAGGGTACTTACTTCTTTAAATTTACCTACACAACTTGGGATGCATTATTAGTATACGTTGTATCATCGAAGTTAGACAAAATTAGCTCTACAGAATGGGAAAAATTCAAAGCATCTAAAGATGAATTATTGTCGTTTGAACAAATGAATACATTTTTAAAAAATAGAGTAGATTTTTGGGCTATTTTTGAAGGTAATCAAAGAGAGGTTTCTAATGGGAGACCAGGTAAGTCACACAGAGCATTTCATTGTTGACAGAACAGGGGGGAAAGGCAACCACAATTTTTGCAATTCATCGTCACATTTCATTTATAATTGTGCATCATTTTTAAAACTGACTATCCCTGAACGTTGGAATAAAATACGAAAGTTGAAACTATGTTCAAATTGCCTACATTCAGGTCATTTTAGCAAGGTTTGTAAGCGCGGTGCTTGCAAAATGTTGTTACGCTCTCTTCCTGTCAGCGTACTTATAAATTGAATACTTCAGAATAGTTTCAGATTTGTATGCAATTTAACTCGTGTGTATTTACTTTAAAGATAGATTAATTGCAGGTTGATTTTCATTAATAAATAATTTGCAAGGAATGAATTTTAAGTTGGATTATTCGTCGTATAAATTTTCTTCCTTATGTTATTATCCAAGTCGAGATAATAGACGATCAGAGGTTATGGGTAACAACTATTTTATACAAACAGATTTGCAGCGAAGTGAACGTTCGTGATAATGTTAATTAGTCGGTACCTTATTTCAAACACCTGTTTTGATACGGCACTATAGCGTGTAATAACTTCTTATAATACCCAATCCTAAAGACTCGTGGAAATAATGGATCGTACTTATTTGATAAAGCCTTCTTCGAGTTTCTAATCAAACTTGTGTGTTGGATAACGCTGTCATTAGATTTAATTCTTGCAAACAACGATTTCAATTTGATTCTGCAGCTCGTGCTTTTAATATATTTTCTGGATTGCTCATTTTATTACTACAAGAGCAATCTCGTGCTTTTAATATATTTTCTGGATTGCTCATTTTATTACTACAAGAGCGATGCATATTTGTTGTTTACAAGAAGTGAATATCTGGGGTGCATCGGTAAGGTCTTCCGCGCTTATCAACAGTAATAAGATTCCCATTTTAGCTCTTTGCCAGAGGCCTAATGATTTTCCTACGGTAGGCCAGATCGCTTTTTATGAACGGCCTGACTAATCTTTGGACTTAGATTACTGTTCTAGAGTGTAGACTGCCGTTACAATTACGATAGCAACATGGATGTTATCGATCACCGTGGTGTTGCTGTATTGATCCACCTCCAATAGCTTGCAAGATATAGATTCTGACCCATAGAGGTATGTGACTTTTTTTTTTGTACATAGCAAGTAATAAACCCAACTTGCATTGACATACGAACTAAGCATTTTTTTGTTTAATAAAGACCCACTCTGTAATTAGCTGTGCTAGTGTTCCTTGTTATGCTAAAATGTTCCTTTACTAACCATATTTTATTTTAAATATTTGAACACAGAAGAATCCATACTACTACATACATATCAATTGTGCTATAATTCTGTTTTTTTAATATTTAAAGACAGAAAATCAATACTACTGGATTACCTATTTATCTTTTGTTATAAGTTTTGTTTGATTTATGTTTAATTGGTGGGTGAGGAAACGTTTCTGCTACTCCCCAATACTACCTTATTGTATAATAAAAGTTTTGTAAGGCCTTTTTTCGTTATTACATTATATAGATTATCCAAACAGTTTTTTTTACATTTTATAGAGTACGGAATAATTTAGACTTTTCATTGCTGCTACGCTTATTCTTCTTTTTCAGGTTTGCTTGACTATTTTATTGCAGGTATTGTCACTAATTCCTACAGCCGCGTATATTATATGGTAGTCTGCTTTCTACAACCCCTCTAATCTCCGATTGAGCCCGGTCATTCCTTGACTTTCTTTGTGTTACGCACGGCTACGAGTCAACGTAACAATGTGCTATGCCAAACACAATTCATTAATTCATGCATAGCTAAGGAATGAAAACGGTTGTTCCATGGTTGCTTCTGCAAGTTCTAATCATCCTACCACTTAATAGAAAGTGTCACCGAGTAAGTTTGCTCAGCACAAAGAAGCGAAATTCGTTGATTCACATACAGTTACATTGTCAAGTCTGGAGGGTAATACCTATGTTCTACCATCAACAGTTATAATCTATGCTTACGATGCCTTAGGAGTCAAGCATAAGATCCGAGCTATATTAGATAGTGGAAGCCAATCTTGTTTTATTTCACAAAATTTGTGTGAACGATTGCAATTGAATGCAACAGAAGTAAATGTGCCTAATGCCAAATCGTGCCTTTGTTCTAGGTACATTGTTTTCATACAGTCGTGTTCTACTGATTTCTCTTGTACAATTCAATATTTTGTTTTACCAAAAATTACAGACAATATTCCATTGACCAACATTGACACTAGGCTGTGGAAGATATTAAGTAATGTACGACTTGCAGATCCGCACTTTCACGCTTCTAATTCTGTAGATACGCATATTGGAGCAAATCTATTTTGGGAATTACTTTTGGATGAAAAGATATATTCAGGCAAAAAACATGCCCGTTCTTCAAAACACGGTTTTTGGTTATGTGGTTTTGGGACAAATCCGTCAATTTATTTCAAATGTACAATGCTGTTTTGTTTGCAACCAAGTACTTCATGACGAGTTGCAGAAGTTTTGGCTAATGGTAGAAACACGATCTATCGGCACAACAACTGATGATGAACTGCTGTGCGAAAAACACTTTATTCACAATATGAGCAGGGATAGCAATAAAAAAGTTATTGTTAGAATTCCATTCAAATACTCTATTTCTGAATAGGGTGAATCAAAACAGAGTGCCTTAAATCGATTTGCAAATTTCGAACGAAAGCTAAATGATAATCCGATCTTAAAAGAGCGATATAATTCATTTGTGAATGAGTACATTGCTTTAGAGCATATGTCGCCATATGTCGCCGAGAGCAAACCACACTACTTTTTACCGCATCATGCAGTTTTGGGAAAAGAAAGATTAACTACAAAACTAAGGGTAGTATTTGATGGTTCCGAAGTCACGACGACTAGAAAACCTTTAAATGATTTGCAATTTATTGGACCTTCCCTACAGAACAATTTATTCGACATCTTAATTCGATGGAGACAATACAACATTGTTGTCTCTACATACATAGCAAAAATGTATCGTTGTATATGGATTCATCCTGATGACAGACAATTCAACAAATCCTTTGGCGCAGCGATTCAAGCCAACCTATAACTACATTTCAATTAAATACAGTAACATACGGAACTGCAAGTGCTCCATATCTTGCTATTCATTGTTTAAAACAATTAACCATTGAAAATCAAAGGCAGTTTCCTCGTTCATCTCAAACTATTTCATCAGACTTCTACGTTGATGAATTAATTTTAGGTTATGATACTGAAGACGAAGCAATTACGCAATGCCATGAAATTTCTAAAATCCTTGACTCAGCCTCGTTTCGATTACGCAAATGGATATCTAATAGTTCAGCTGTTCTAGCACATCTAAAGGATGATACTGATTCTTCTTAATCTTCTTTGGGAAATAAACCACTCATAGTTTTTAAAATCATCTATATTTACGTTTCGATTCATGACCTAGGATCGTTGTCAAAATAATCAAAAAAAAAATTGTAAAATTTTTTGACCCGCTCGTTTTTTGAGCCTTGTCATTATGCTCATAAAAATTCTTATGCAAAGGATATGGTCGATAAAAATGGAATGGGACGAAACACTTCCGCAAAAATTGCAAATATTTTGGACTCAACTTTGTCAAGGTTTATTGTCTATTAATACATTCAGTATTCCAAGACATGTTATACGTGAGCATCCTGTACTTATCGAAGTACATGAATTTTGTGATGCATCTCAAAAGGGTTATGGTGTTGCTATTTATATGAAAAGCATCGACAAGAATAACCAACCATTCGTTTATTTACTTTGTAGTCTAAAGTTTCACCTCTTAAAACTCAGACAATTCCCAGGCTTGAATTGTGTGGAGCTTTATTATTGGCTCATTTAGCAAAAAACTTTCCAATGCGCTTGGGAATAAATTCAAATTCTATTACTGGTGTGATTCTACAATAGTTGTTTATTGGATCAATACATAAGCAAGTTTATTACAAACTTTTGTTTCAAATAGGGTTTCAGAAATCCAAAATCTAACCAATGTTAAAGATTGGAATTACGTAAATACAAAGGACAATCCAGCTGATTTTGTATCACGTAAAGTATTTGCTAATGCGTTAATATCTTGCCCACTACGGTGGACTGGTCGTTCCTTTTTAAAGGGCATTGGCGAATGGCCTGAGCCTAACTTTCTCATCATCGATAAAGATACTAGAAATACGTAAACACTCCAATGTATTGGTGGTTTCATAAAATTTACAATCAATTTTTACAAATTTTCTGATTTAATTAAATTAACACGAGTTCAAGCCTATTGTTTAAGATTTATATTAAACTTAAAAGTATGTATAAAAGATCGACAAAGTGGTTCATTGACTGTTATTGAGTTACATGCGAGCAAAGTTAGTCTTTATTTATTTATTTATTTATTTAATACATATTACTCCACAGATAAACAAATCAATCCAATTACGGAGTAATACCTAAATATAACAGTCAAATAACATTTATAATTAAAATTAAAACTAAAACTACTGGTCAAAAAATATACAGAAGAATTACACCACTAAAATAGTCAATGACATATACATTAGCAAAAACAAAATATAAAAACAGTAGTTAATATTTAAAATATTTTAGGTATTAATCAACTCAGCAATATTTTGAATAAATGACCTTAGTGATGAATTAAAGATATCAATATTTCCAGAGCAATTATTATACAAATTATTATACAAATTATTATACAAATTGCACATTCTATTAATAGGGAAATTTGTATACTTGTTTGTACTAGCAGACTGTAAATAAAACATGGTTCTAGTTCTTACTAATTTTTCTGGTACAAGAATATTAATCTTCGATAAATTAACAGGGTCGTCTAATAAATTGTTTAAAAGCTTAAACAGATGAATCAAGTCTGATTTTTCCTACGTTCTTCTAACGATGGTATACTAAATTCTTTGAATAAATCTATATATGGGTAGCCCCTGGGGGGAGATAATTTTGATGCTTCTTAAAATAAAGAAATTTTAAAAATCGCTTTTGTACCTTTTCAATTCTGGCAGACTTTTTATAATTCTGGGGTGACCAAATTAGTGAACCATATTCTAAAATGCTCCTAACTAGGGCATAGTATAAGGTTATAAGACAGTCAATATTTTAAAATGAAAATGCGTTTCGAATTAAGAATCCTAGGGTTTTGCTGATTGTTTGACTATATTATCAAAATGATTTTCAAACAACAATTTGTTATCCAAAGTGATTCCAAGTCATTAACAGATAGAACGCGTTTAATTAAACGATTATTAATTTTATAATCAAAAAGAATTGGTACTTTCTTATTTGTGTAGGACATCACCGCACATTTTTCTTCATTCAAGAATAATTTATTTTTAGTACACCACTCTACAAGTATGTATATGTCATCTTGCAATGACATACAATCAGAAATGGAATTTACTCTAGTGAAAATTTTCAGATCGTCAGTAAATAGTAGTTTTGTATTTGAAAAAATATAAGTTATGTCATTAATGAATAATAAAAAGAGAAAAGGACGCAGTATAGGGCCTTGTGGAACGCCACTGGGGAGGAGATGTAGTGCAGAATTATAACCATAAAATTCTACATATTGATAACTATCAGTTAGATATGATTTAAAAAAGTCTAGTAATTTGTCTGAGAAATTCAATTGATCCAGTTTATGTAACAAGATGTTATGGTTAATGCTGTCAAAAGCTTTTGCAAAATCAAAATAGATTACATCACACTGTGAATGTGAATTTATACATTCAGATATGAATTGTGTAATGAAACATAAGTTAGTCATAGTGGACCTCTGTCTTAAGAAACCATGTTGAGAGTTAGTTAGTTGATTTGATATTTGAGGAAGGAGACGATCATATAAGATATATCCAAAAACTTGACTAACATTTGAAATGATTGAGATTGGACGGTAGTTGATCACTAAAGACTTGTCGCCTTTCTTGAGTATAGGCTGAACTCGTGATAATTTCCAAACATTGTGAAATTCTGATTTCCTTAAACATAGATTAAATATACGAGCCATGCAATGACTAAGGCAGTGAGAAGAATCTTTTAGCAAGAAAACTGGAATATTATCTGGACCGTAGCTAAAAGTATTCGGGAGCTTCTTACAGGCACCAATTACGTCAGCCGATGTTATTTTATGTACGTTTATAATATTGGAGAAACGTTTCACTTGTGGTACAGTTGGTGTAACCACGATTTGAACAGGGCAGCTACGAGAAAAAATTCAGAAAAAGCAGACGCTATACTTTTATGGTCCAATATTTCCCTACCATCTGTTTGAAATACACTTAGGATATGTAACTTCCTTTTATTATTAACAAAATTCCAAAATTGTTTAGGGTCCTTTTTAATAAAAATTTGGGATTTTTTAATATAATTTTTGTATTCACTCAGAATGGAGTATTTTAATTTGACTCTGAGTTCTTTATACTTGAGATTGAAATACTGTGAGGCTGGATGTTTCCGAGATAACCTATAATAAAAAAATTTGTGGTTCAATTCATTTATGATTTATTTTGTGTACCAGACTGGGTACAACCTTTTACTTGGACTACGTTTCAGAACTGAGTATTTAAATATTTCATATAATTTATTTGTAAACAAGTCACAAGGTACATCCGGATCGTCACTTGATAGTACATCTTGCCATGAGGTGTCACAAATGAGTTTATACAAGCGAGGAAAATTTGCTTTTTTAAAATTAAAATTAAAATGTGACTTGCCAGAAAAAATAGTATTTATAACATTTTTATGAGAATTATGATAACAGACAGTAACAGTTATATCCAAGGCTGGGTGGTAGGTATCTTCAGGTATTAGCGGGGTAGAGGCTCTAGTAATTTCTGCTGAGATTCCATCCAGCATAAATCTGGCAAATACTAAATCTAGTAAAGTGGAATTACAGTTAACAATGTTATTTAATTGAGCAAAATCATGTAGAGACTGAAAGTCCATTAAGAGTCAGAAACTACTTGATCGCGTTTTAGTATAAAAATTAGGAACATTAAAGTCACCTATAAGTAAGACATTAAAATGTGTTCCTGAAATTATTGTATCAAAGTAGTTGAGTATCGAGGCAAGCTCACTGATTAGAAATGGTGGGATATATAAACATATAATCAGAAAGCATTGATTAAATATTGTTAATTTTACTGCTAAAATATTAACTGCTGGGTGTGGATTATCTTCAGCCGGAAGATCATAGAGAGAAGTATTAATTTTATTGTTACAGGTTATTATAATACCACCACCCCTAGAGCGGTTACATTTTATAAAATCTCTATCCTTCCTATACACCATATAGGATTCATTAAAAATTTCAGAAGAAAAAGCTTTATCATTTAACCATGTTTCTGTCATTATAATAATATTAAAATCACTGACATTAAAATAAAAATGTTCTAACTTTGTGTTTAGACCTCTAACACTCTGATAGTACAGAGTGAAGTACTTTTTATTTTTTGTTTTAATGTTAATGAAATGGCAAATAATTGGATCCTTTAAGGGATAGGCTAGGATTACTTATATCTCTGGTATTGATATTGTTATTAACAAAAGCAATTGTAAGAGGCTTCATCAAAATTGGGGATGTGTTAGATGTGCTTTTGGCATTTATAATATGGCTACTTGTTTTGGCAGAACTAAAATCATTGGATTCTAGATTATTGCTTGTTGACTTTCTACTAGTGATACGATAGTATAATTTTTTAATTAGGAGTAGTTTGCCTGAATAATTAACATGCAAACCGCGTTGAGTAAAATTGTGAGCTTTCAGAGTGGTACTATCAATAAAATTAGCTTTACCTCTAAAAACTGAGTATATAGATAGGTTATTATTAAAAACATACTTATTGAATTCCAATTCATTATTCCAAAAAGGTGTCATTAAAAATATTACATTTGTGTGGTCAATTTTCATACTTAGGGAATCCAAAAATTTTTGACTAATAACACAGCGCCTGAGGGCATTATTTGAGCCAGCAAAAATAATAATATGATCCCTTTTATTGAAGTTTTTAGCTAAGTTTTCAATATCCTCAACAACATTTTCCAACTTTGCATTGGGTTTAACAATAGATAATATGTCATAATGTTGCTTATCAAAATGACTATATAATATATTACCACAAGTTCTTGATAAATTACCTTAACTAGAGAGCTTTTATACAGAGTTAACTATGTTGAGATTAAAAAAGGAGGCAAAACTGTCATCGGCTTTTTCTTAATCCATTCATTGATAGTGATGGACTAATGAGAGTTGGTGGTTGTTTAAAGAATTCAACTTTACCGTTCAACTCAAAACATCCCACATTAGTTGACTGTAAGCATACGTTTACCAGACTAATTTTCAAACATGAACATCTTAAACAACTATATGCAGGTCCACAACTCTTATTAGCGACAGTGAGACAAAAGTACTGGTCAACTTCAGGTATGACAACTGCTAAATTGATTGTCAGGCAATGTCTTACTTGTTTCAAATTTAAACCGACTTCTAATAACCCATTGATGGCCGATTTACCAGCATCAAGAGTAACTATTTCAAGTCCATTTACGGTTGTAGGAATTGACTATGCAGGACCTTTCATTCTCAAAGACCGAAAGGGTAGAGGTTGTAAAACATACAAGGCATATATTTGTCTGTTTATATGTCTTGCGACTAAGGCTGTGCACCTCGAATTAGTGACAAATTTAACTACTGAAAATTTTATTGCAACCTTTCGGCGTTTTTGTTTCAGACGTGGTACTCCTACTCACGCCTACTCCGATAATGATTTAAATTTCATAGGAGCAAAACGGGAGCTAACCGCGTTTTATAAACTTTTGCACCATTCAAATAATGATATTTTTAATAGTCTTGCTAGTAGTGGAGTGGCATGGCATTTTATACCACCAAATTCACCAACCTATGGAAGTTTATGGGAATCAAACAATAAAGGGGTAAAATACCATTTGTTTCGTATTATTAAAGACACGATATTTACATATGAAGAATTCACCACACTTTTGCAGCAAATAGAAGCCATGCTGAATTCTCGTCTGTTATATCCATTGTCAAATGATCCAAACGATTTAGAGCCTCTCACCCTTTACCATTTTCCTGTTGAAAAACCACTCAACATGTTAGCACAACCAACGTTCCCAGATGATATACGTTTAAATCAACTATCCTGCTATCAATTATTGCAGCACATGAACCAAAGATTCTGGAATTATTAGTCAAAAATGTATCTCAGTCAACTTCAACAAAGATGTAAGTGGCAAAAGCCTGCACCTGATCTACAACCAGGAGATTTAGTGCTTGGTAACATGATAGACTACCTCCGTGCAAGTGGGTGCTTGGGCGAATTATGGAAACATATCCTAGTGTTGATAATGTTGTTTGGGTAGTTACACTAAAAACGCAAAATGGGACACTTAGACGTGCAGTTTCTAAGTTATGTCCACTTCCCATTCACAAAAATTAACTTATTATAGGTCGATTTAATCGCCCAAAAGGAGGAGTATGGACAATAATTATTAAGGTGTTATTAAAGACCTTTACTTGTTAATATGTAAACATTTACATTCATTAATCATAGTTGCATGAGTTGGGATTTAGTTTTTGTATCCTAGCAAAAAAAACATTCAGATTTGTCAAATTTAAAATAAAGTTTTTGATAGACTCTTTTTAATAGGTGTTTTCAAAATAAAATAAGTACAAGTTAAATACTGGTATTGAAATCCTAAGTTCAGTAATCTCTGGCAAATACACCAACTCTGCCCAATTCAGCTGAGCTACCGAAGGAATTAAAAGTATCAACAAACCATTGTGAATACTACAACAGTAAGAACCCAAATAAGTGTCTGCAGTTAATTTTTCTATAAAAAAATATATATTTTAAGATATCAAAACGGCAGACATGCTACGATCACGTTTTGAAAGTCAATTTTGATGCTTTTCAACTTCTAGGCACGCCCAAAGAACCCGCGATGGAAATAGTGAACCCCCATTTCACCTACGGCAGGTGAAATAGCATACCTAGCATTAATATGGAACTACTATACTGTAAGTCTGCTGAACGCTAGCTCTTAGACTAATTTGGGGTATGCTCGATCTAATAATGTAACAAATCGAAATTAAGAATAATTGTAACGATACCGAAGCAATTTTCTCGTTGTTGAACCTTAATTTTCAGCTCGATCTAATAATGTGACGATCCGAAATTAATAATTATTGTTACAATACCGCACTGATAAATGTATGATTTGGAATTCTAAAATTCCTTTACTAGAAGATGTTCCATAGGATATGGAGTTCTCCAGTAGCTGAATTGGTTACTGCGGCTGGTGCTAATTTACTTAGACTGATTCTTCACTAGAAGAAATTTCTTTGAAAGATGAAGCTTTTCCACAATTCAATTATGTACTGCAGTTGTGGCTAATTGGCTTTCGATTGATTCAATCCGTCGTTGCGTGGTATATGGACATACGTTTGACGACAGGTAAAGAAGTGCTACTGGCTACCGGGACAAGGAAGCAAAGAGTTTTTTTGCGCACCGTTGCTTCTTCTGAATTTGTAAATATATAAATTTAAGGACACACCCTTGTTTAGATGTACTGGGTTCTTTTTGTCTAATAATATTTGATTCAGCGGGGAGAGAGAAGCGCTTTTGCTTATCGCCAGCTCTCATTGTTTGCTATAATTATGGAAGTTGTAAAATTGAAAGTAACGAAAGCAACTGACTATATAATTTCTTTCTATTGCTGGTTTTTTTGTAAATATTATTACTGAAGGTAGAAATTGGTGTAATGTAAGTTCAGAATGTATCAATTATTGTTGCTTTGATTTTTGGATACTGCGTAAATCCTTTGGGATATTTCGTAGGTAATGTTTTGTTCTATACGAATTGGTTTTTTTTAACAGGTTTTTTTTTAATTAGAGGGTTTGTAAATATTCTTTTTGTATTAAGGTTTTAACTTAAAGTTTGTTCATAGAGGTTTCCAATTTTTCTTTGTGTGATCCACTCTTTTATACGACGCTTTTTGTTAGTACGGCATAAATTTCTTCGATTCTTCTTTTGTCTTGTCGCGGTACTTTGCTTACTGTACTTTAATTTTCTCTTGTCAGCATGGAGTACCGTAGCAACTGTACATGCCCCACTCGCCACAATTTTAGCATCTGGGTTCCATCCTTTTGGATTTCTCGGTCGCGTATCCCGTCGACAAAAACCTGCACTGCCAACTGTTCTAGGAAGCTGTCCTGTGCTGTTGGGTACGCTAGTCTCACCAAGTAGGCAATATCTTCTTCAAACTCTTGCAGATCTTTGTTAGCCTTTTGGTAACTGTTCTTCACTTGAGCGTGGTATACTTGTTGCAGATGAGATTCACCGTATTTCATTTCCAGCCTTGATGTTAAGACCCCCGTAGCTTCTTTAGTCATTGTTCAGTATGGTCTGCAAAATATTCAAGGCCTCACCTCTTAACGTGATAATCAACGCGGTTTCCCTTTCACCATCGTTCCAGCCGTCAGCACTCGCAGCAACTTCGAATTGATTAAAATATGTCTGCCAAGGAGACTTTCCGTGAAATGTGGATGGTTTTACTCTGAACCTTGACGCTTGTTGGCATTCTTGACATTCTTAAAGTTTGAGGCATACTGTTGTAAAACTGACATTGAGGGCTCTGGCGCTTACACTGATAGGAAATGAATTCCTTCTATCCTTAGGTTCTCTGCTTCCATTTTACGCATGTTTTCTAACAGTTTCTCTGAAAACTCCGCTTTGAGTTTCTGTAAGTCAATAGACAACTTGGCTTCCAAATTTGACGCTAGTGACTTTTGAATTTACTTTACCCTGAATGTAACAGAAAGCTTTATGTCAGCTACCTCTAGTAGCAAGAGGTGAGTTTAATAATAACAAAAGTAATTATTTCACGGATGTACAACTTCTACACGTGTAACCTACCTGAAAGAAGGTTTCTGAACTGTCAGTTTAATCATGTAATGTTGAACGCCAACACACCTAATACTTTCGTCTTTAGGTAGGAAATAGATGGTGAGTAATCTATAAGATGACTAAAGGATTATTATATCTGACTCACCAGGTTAGTGGAACCCAGTTCACATAGACTTCTTCTGCTACTCTAACCTAAATATAAAAGAAGAAAGAAAACGGCAAGATTTTTACTTAATCCACATTCACAAACATGAAAATCATGAGTTTTAATGATCACCGACTACCTAGATTCTAACCCTAACTTTGGCCAAATAGCGTGTATCTAAAAAAAACATCGAAAGTTTCTATAATTATCCAACAAATTGATTGTCTCTATAAATTTCTATAAACACCATTGGCGTGCTTAGTTTTAATACAATTCGCTGTGTATTCAGCGTGCACCACGTAAAATTTTGAATATTAGTAAAATAGGCAAGAATAATACAATATATATCAAAAAAATATACGCAGACAAAAAGTTAAAGCTTTTTCCACTTACAGCCTGCTACTTAACAGGCAGGGTTTGACGACCTTTTTTTAAGGAAAACGACACCTGGTGTAAAACAGTAATCCCTTAGTCCAACTGTTGTGAAAGCTTTAACACTTAGGTAACTTTCGTCTAGATACGGTAACTTTGCACTTTCAAACGAGTTGCGGGAACTTTTACTAGCAAACCCGCATTAACAAAAAATACTGTGCTGGAATACCTAACATCTGTCATGGCTCAAATTGGTTGATGTCAATTTTAACCGCTCGAAAGGCACGACTAATCGATTGTGTTCAGAACAGTCCCTACTATTTTCATTTACTGGTATATAGAATATCAGAAGGGGGGAGGGTTCGCTTTGCTAATTCACATCGAGTTCGTTTGAACTTGTAGGTGCGGTTAATGTCAAGGGCTGTCTTAGTACATGAGAAACATATATATTGGAATGTTCACACGGTCACTGTTTAATATTAACATTAAAGTCAGGGGTTTGTTACTATGCATTTAAATTTTATGATGTATTATAGATCCTATTTATTTAAATAATTTACAAGGTTTTCGGTATCGTGTAATGCCTGGGAATATTTTCAATACTAGGTTGGTAAAATGAAATATGTTAATGTTTGTTGAACTTTGTCATTTAAAGCTCCGATTTTTAATCGCTGGTTTTGAAAGAATGTACTATGTGCTTTCCTTTTTTATTTCGGTACTACATTTTAATATGATGCAATAGTAGCATTTTAAACTGTAAATTACCTTAGGTTTTATAAAGTAGATCATGTAGGTTTTTGCTACGGTTTATCAAATAGTTAAAATTGAAAAATATTTTCGCATATACTCATATATGTATAATTATTGTACGACTGTTACAACTAATTGCATAGTATTTATGAGCGTTGTAACACTGGCGCCTTATATACGTAAACAGTAAGTAGGAGAAAACTGTAGCAAATTAGGTTAGTTAGATTAAATTCTAGCAAGAAAATAGTCTGAAAAGCTTGTAAACTTTGGCGATTTACATTTAATTACTGGTCTATTTCAATGTAATATAAAATTAGGAAAAGAAATTAGATTAACAAACCACCCTGTACAGTAAATACAAATGTTATTAAATATCGGTACCCTTTGTATTATATTTAAAAAATTACAGATATAAACCTAGAAATAATCGTGTACAGTAAAGTTATTTGTATCAATTTACATGCCTTCAAGAAACCATCAACCACGGGACAGTTTCATATCAAAACCACAATGCGTATAGAAGCAGCCATAAAAGTGTGTTGAAAACGACACGAATTTCGCAGACTATTGATATTGCATGTAATATGGAAATGAATTAGAATTCACACGGAGAGAATGAGAATGGCCTCAAAAATAGAACAGTTTAGACCTATAACTCGTGAGAAGGACAAACAGGTGCAATGATCCCCCAGGAAGTACGTTTATAAAAACCAACGGATAGTAAAAGAGGAAATCGCATCCGATCCAACGGTAGAAACCAGACACCAGCTTTTAGGATTCGATTCGTATCGACATGCAGACACACTTCAAAGTAAAGAAGACATAGTGTAACGCGATGGGATTCTGTTAAGTACGAAAAACAGATTTGGAATGCATCGGTACACAGGTAAGGAATGATGATTGATCTCGCGTAAGTTCCCTAAACCCGAAGTTGTTCCAACAGCAGTTGGATCTGTACCTGCAACCAACTTCCTGCGCGGATTGTCGATGGAGCTTTGCAAAAAAGAATTCCGATACGAATAGCATTGTAAGGCGATTTATTTAATTTTTATATTAAGTTTGTACAAATCACGCTGTTTTTGTGTTTATTTACTAGTTATTGTACGTTTGTGAACGATGATAACAAAGAGGTGTAAAGCGTTTTGAAAAAAACTACAAAAGTTTGTGTATGTTTATTTAACACGTTGTGCCAGGGACAATTTAAAGGACATTGTATAGATATAATTTTCATAAAAAGAATTACACTATTGTGGCTGTGAATTTAGCTTGTAATACTCAGTTGGCTAAGTTATCAGAAAATTCAAGTATTAATAGTAATGAAGTTTTTTAGTGAAATGCGCATTTGGCCAATTAGGGACAAATCTTAGTATTTTTCTTGCTGTTATTTATAGCTGAAATAATGTTTCGTAATATAGGTTAGGAGTTCAAAAGGTGGAGTTTTTATATTGTAAACTTGTAGAAGGAGGTGAGAATTTTTCAAGGTGTAAGCAAAATCCTATCAACTCCCAGTAACAGTGAGAACTGTCACACGGTTACTCGAAACGCTCACCTTCCGAGTAGGGTTTATTTGTGGTGTTTTCTTTCTTCGGGTAAGTTGGCGCTTAAGGGATTAAACATTGACAAGGGCGTTCAATGGCCTTGCTAAGTAAGCTTACCGTATATGGTAAAAGTGTCACAACTAGTATTCCCCTAGGAGTATTTTATTTGCTTTCATAGAATTTACTCCGCACCACTGTAAACTAGTTAGTGCACAAATTACGCGTTACGCTACTCCGCTCCCCGTAGAGTAAAATTAATCAAGAAAGGTAACGTCAATTCAGCACCTAATAGCGTATTAAATATTTAATAAAATAACTTGGGAACGATTCAATCTTTTGTTTGAAGCAAGTAAAAAAGCTTTATTAATACTTACAATTGCAAATACGGGAACTTGAATCTCCATTTTTGCTTCAGATACCTCAAACTTAGATGAAACTATGTCAAATTGAAACTCCACATCTGTCTTAAGCGGCAAACTTGTGGCCGTAATCCTAAAATAAAATTTTCATTTAAAGTATGCTTGCAAGCAATCGTATTAAAAATGTGCTCGAGTTTATTTTAGATTGTAAGAAACTGTGTATGAATAATACGCATAACAAAAACAAATCAATAAATAAGTTGATACTACTTTGTTTAAATACAGATTTCAAGAAATTGTGTCTCTTTTTTTCATTCATGAATAATAATTACTAGATGCATTTTTGACGATAGCAGTATCTTACAAAGATTGGTTTAAATCCAGTTTAAAAGAAAAGTCATGCCGTTATCTTATACTCTGTTTATGATTGAAACACTCAACTTTGGAGGAGTGCAGAATCCATTTTTCTGAGATGAAACTATCAGAGACAGGTGAAAAAATTAATTTTACAGGGACCCTAAGTAGTTATAATAGAAAGTACCCTTCATACAAGATAATAATAATAGAGACGCTTATTTAGTAAAACTCACAAATATCAGATTACACACAATCTCAATAGAAATATAAAATACAACGTACAATGTTTTCAATGTATTCATTTGCAAGAAGGTTAAATATACACAATAGCACTTCCCACGCATACTTCACGTGATCCAATGCAAGCTCAATATCAACACTGCAATACAATAACGTACCCTCGAGATTGGAGAAATGACAGCACCTAAACACCCGACGAAAAGCATTATTAAATTATTCGCAACCTATAGACGAGAACACACGTGAAAGTGACTCTTGAGACGGTAGTGGAGTAAATCCATTTGCCTATATATTAGCAAACGGAAGTTAACGTGGTGATATCCGTAGATTTTTGGCAAAGCCCAAAAACAGAATTAGTTTTAAAACGACAAAGGTTGGAAATGAGGAACACGCGGAAATTGATTTAATTTTGACTGCATGGAATTCTTTATCCACACTAAGACTGAATTGTAAGCTTAGTAGCTAATTAAAAATTTTATTACTGCTTGTTAGTGCCATTTATACATCTTGTTCGATTAAATATTGATGAAATTATACAACCTCTACTAGTAGTGTATAGTGTTAGTTGTTTAGATGTGTAAAACCTGAACATTGCAAATTTAATTAAACGTACTTTAAATTATCATAATCGTTTCATCAAATTTATGGCTAATGCAACGTGAACGGTTTATATAATTTCATAATTCCATGTGTATACCTGTTTACAGGAATATTGTTATGTTGTTGATTGCTGTAGGTAACTTTAAGATTCTGTATATATACATGTTTACATGAATATAATATAGTGCTGTAATAAAATAGATATAGATGACGCAGTGAGCTGAAAGTAGCTAAAATCAGCACTAAAGCTGGAACAGCACAGAAGTTAATTTAAAACTATACCGTAATCTTATATGTGGCCATACATATAGTTCTGTCTTTGTGGTTTGATAATGCTACAAGCATAATTTAATGGATTACGTAACATATCTCTCGACGACATGCTTCGTTTCCTGCGTTTAAGGCAAATGAAATATAATAAAAACAAAATTTGTTCTGCAGTCGGCAGTATAAACTAAACCAATCAACATGAGATAAATTTGCAAATCCAAAAGGTGAATTTACCTATTCAAATTGAACTAGTATTTGGATAGCCATTACAAAATAATTACTTGGCGTTTCACTAGGAAGAAAAGCATGCACTGGCCTTTTTGAGCCTCGTCAGGTCGGAGTAGTTTATACATTCGTGTGTATTTGTGTATTTAAAATGCCCCCCTTAATTGGGAATCCTACCGAATGTAAAATACACGCTGATATTCGTTTTCTTAGTGCTAAAGGCGTCAGATTTGTAAAGTGCACGGACAAAACATTATGAGTGATAGGATGGTGCCCAAATAGTAAAGGCTTTCAAAGATGGCTGAAAGAATGTTCATGACGAGAAATAAAGTGAGCGACCCTCAGTAATCACTTACAATTTGGCGCAGAAAGTCGACGAAGACGCGATAGCGAACAGATGCTTCTCGATTTTTTCGTTATCAAAAACATTCCTCAAGTTTCAAGAAGTGTTATATATGACATTGTTACCGCACGCTGTCAAATTAGGTGGTAAACTTCTATGACGACGGAATACAAAAGCTTATTGTTCGATATGATAAGTGCCTTAATATTGGTGGCAATTATGTGGCAAAATAAATAAAAGTGTTGTATTTCATGTAAAAATAAAATTGTTTCAAAAAGGTTACTTGTTATTTTATATATCCAGACGGTACTTACTTAAAAAACACGCCATATTATTTAACTAAAGGACAGCGATTTTAAAAAGTCTATTTTTAATTGATAAAGTTATATGTATATATATATATATATATATATATATATACAAGGTGTTTCAGAATTTCAGAATAAAGTACTGTAATGTTCAGAATAAGCTCGCTTTAACATAATTTTAACTCAAATCTATTTTACTTTTAAAACTAAAATTTATTTGATAAATTAAATAGTCAATACCTTGTTTTAGGTATCCGTTAATTTGTTAAACATTTCGATAACGTATAATTGCTTTCTTTTGTGTTTTCTCATCTAAAGACTTGTCAAAATAATGTATCCTACTATTATTTAAAAGCGTGTTTTCCAGTTTGCTAATCGCGCTTTCAATAACGCGAGAATTGCAGTTCGAACTCGTGTCATTTGAAACCATTTTGAATTTGATTCTGCAGTTTGTGCGTTGAAATATTTTCTACATTACTCGTCCCAGTACTTCAAGAGCGATGCACGTTTTTTGTTCGACAAGTAGCAGGTATCTTGCGTGTATCGGTGAGTTTTTTCTTTTTCTTTTTTTAGCTCTTAGCTGGAGGTCAAATTAGTTTTTTTTTATGTAGACCCAACTGTTCTTTGTCACAGATCAACTGCCGTTGCCTGTATATCGCTAGCGCCGTTATGGTAACAAAGTAAATAGATCCCGACGACCATGGCGATGCGGTGCTGATTCGCTCTCGAAGGCGTGCAAGCTAATTATCCCGACACATACAGGTATACAGCTTGTTTTTTTTGTATATCAAGGGCATATTCCCTACCAGTGTTGGGTGTAGTTACGTGATATAAAACGTGACACTGTAGGACTATTGTTTGCTGCTGCGAATCGATATTATCGCTCTACAGGTGTGATGTACCATTGTTAAAAATGTTTGACAAAAGTTCCCACACGTTTATTCTTTTCTACTGATTAGTTTATTTTACAAAAAGTATTATGTGCAATTTTAAAAACGCTTGACAAAAGTTCCCACATGTTTATTTTCTACCGATTAATTTTATTTTGTGTAAAATGCGAGATGCGCACTTCGTATCTAAAGTACTAAATTATTCGTATCACATAATTGTTTGCTTTGAAATAGTAACTTTTAATTTATTTCTTTTGCTTGTGTTGTACAGAATCCTTTATTTATTCTTATTGCTAATAGATAATCGTGGGCGACGTGTTTTTTTTGTTTTTTTTGGTATGTAGGTGTATCCCCTACTCTCTGCGTTTGGTAGTTAACCTGGTATATAGTTTCTTCCGGCTACGTCTAGATACGTAGCAATATGTATATGTATATGTATATGTATATATATATATATATATATCTATGTATATGTATATGTATATGTATATGTGTATATGTATGTGTATGTGTATGTGTACGTGTATGTGTAGGTCTAAGTGTGTGTGTATGCGTATGCGTATGTGTATGTGTATGTGTATGTGTTTGTGTATGTGTATGTGTATGTGTATGTGTATATGTATGTGTATGTGAATGTGTATGTGTGTGTATGTGTATGTGTTTGTGTATGTGTATACGTATATGTATATGTATATGTATATGTATATGTATATGTATATGTATATGTATATGTATATGTATATGTATATATATATATTATATATATGTATATGTATATGTATATGTATATGTATATATATATGTATATGTATATGTATATGTATATGTATATGTATATGTTTATTATATGTATATGTATATGTATATGTATATGTATATGTATATGTATATGTATATGTATATGTATATGTATATGTATATGTATATGTATATGTATATGTATATGTATATATGTATATATATATGTATATGATATATGTATATGTATATGTATATATATATGTATATGTATATGTATATGTATATGTATATGTATATGTATATGTATATGTATATGTATATGTATATGTATATTATATGTATATGTATATGTATATGTATATGTTATAATGTCTAAGGGAGCTACTAAGAGTTATAAGGGTTGTTTAGTACAAGATAGTATATGCCAAACAAAATAATCCACATAATCGATCACATATACTTAAAATGTATGTTTGCCGTATTTTATGTACACTAAAATACCATTCAAATATAGTAGTTGAAATTCAGTGCCAAAAGGAAATTTTAAAATGACTAAGTGGCGTAGTAAGATGTGAAATGCTCAAGGGTTTATACCGAGTTGAATTTTAAAAAGCCTTTGAAAGTACATTTGCCGTCCAAAAGCCGGATGCGTCTGTGAATGTTCACTATCAACATGCATCCAGGGTCAAGTGTAAATTATTTTGGTTTCATTTTCTATAGAATCAACTTTTGGACAATATTTGTAAACCCAAAATTATTAGTTAAAACATCGTAAAATGTGATTGGTTGAATGTAAAGATTTAGGACATATATTAGAATTTAATGTGATTATGAAACTGTATAAAAGACATGAACTATGGTATGTGCGACACGGACTTAACTATTTGTGATGAATTTTAAGATGTAGTAGGCTAGTAGAGAATTAACATGGTCGCTTTAGAGAGTAAACAAGGGGATTATTTTCGAACCAATTTTGTAAAAGACGTGTTTTCAGAGCTGTGCTAATTTGTATTCAGATATTTTGAAAAGAAAATAAAAGTAATTGTTTAAAATGAGTTTAATTGAAAAGTGGTAAAAGATACAAGCATAGGAATTATAAAGGGAATAGTAGTGATTGTGCGACGATTAGAAATTGGATTTGGAGAGTGGTCTTAAAGGTAGAAGGTCATCGAGAGTGATTATACAGATTAGAAGTTGGATATTGGAGTGTGGTTCAAAGTTAGAAGGTTATCGAGAGTGGTTATATAGATTAAAAGTTGGATATTGGATTGTGGTTTAAGGTTAGAAGGAGCATCGAACAGAAAGATAAAGAAACGAGAAGATTGGAGATTAGATACGGAGAAGCGAACGGTTTTATAGAGGAAACAAGAATTCGAAGTGGATATTAGCACAGGGGAAGTTGTAACACGGTATTTTCTAAATTTAAAATTTGGGTTAATCATTTCAGATATTGGGGTACAGTTAAAATTCGAGGACACCTGGAAGCTGCACGGAAATTCAAGAGCATCATTGTGAAGACGTATACGGTGATTAGGATTTTGTGCCAGCAGTCAGCGAGACATCGACGGAGTATAGACCAGGTGAGTGTTTAAAATCATATTCTTTAATACGTCAAAAATTAGTCATACAAAATTTTGGTTGTAATTTAATTTGGCACATAGTAACTTTGATCTAATTAGAAATTTTGGCATATACAAAAGTAGAGTAGCAATTTTAGTAGAAAAACAAAAGAGTGCACTTTGGTTGGACGTAGCACATCTACTTATAACGGAATCCACTATAAGTAGTTTGAATACCCTGAGATTAAGAGTTTTATAGAGTCGAGGCATTGCAATAAATATTTAATAAAAGAACCAACCATACGGTGCAAGTACGGGGAGTGCATTAGGTGTGCACATTTTTAAAGTTTATAAAAATAAAAAGGAAGACTATAGTTAAAAACCAAAGTAAAGTAAAGTAAAGTAAAAAGAAAAAAAGGGGGGGTAGAATATATGTGGCAAACCCAACGCGGGGCTGAAAAAAGGCTAGATTGAGTGGAAATTAGACAGAAACAGTAGTAGGATACGGGGACTTGAGATTAGGTGGGGCCAGTAGTCAGATATTTTCAGGCATACAAGTTCAAAGACAGGCTGCAGAGATGACGGACCCAGCAATGAAACGGATTACGAGATCGGGACTGATATACGGAATTGAAGCAGAAATCACGACACTAAACGATGAACATAGGACACAGGACATAGAATTAGACGCAGGAGGAGACATCCAGGAGACGGAGACAAGGAAGACAGACCCGGAGGGGTTAGACAGGGACGTGGACCAGGCGACTGCGCCCGAGGTTAGGGTGGCAGAAACCACTGGAAGCTTAGATATCATACAAATCCTGATGAGTCTAAAAAACGATTTTAAAACTTCACACACGGAACTGAAGGCGGAACTATCGAACGATTTTAAAACTGCGCAAACAAATTTAACGAACAAATTTGAAACTTCACAGACAAATTTAACGAAAAAATTTGAAATGTCACAGATTGAACAAAAAGAGGCGAATACGCAACTAACTAATAAAATAACGACTTTACAAACGACTTTAACAAACCAAATTGAAGATTCACACATCGAACTGAGAAACGAGTTTAGGACGTCACACGCGGAACTAATTAAAAGTTTTTCAGAGTCATGCGCGAAACTAAAAACGGATATAACTAACATGACTGCAGAAACACATACGGAACTACAAACGGACCTAACAGACAAAACCGAACAGTCGCGGACAGATGTTAAGACCTCACACGCGGAACTACACACGGAATTAACAGACCAATTTGCAGAGTCGCGGACAGAGGACGAACGAAGGACGGAATTACAAGACAACGTAGACCGCGTAGATGAGACTAAAATTACACGGGTACAATTGCAGGGACAGACACAGCACTTGACACCGAAATTGGGCGCGGACGACATGGTATTACTACTCACAGGACAAGTGGTACTAAATGTAAAAACACTACGGAAATTTTTAGGCGTTATGAGAAATTTCGATTTGGCCACGGCACTGGAGACAAAAACACGGACTAGTCATTGGGATCAACACCGGGGTTATAGGGATGACAACAGACGACATACGTATCACGAACAGCGACCCAACCATAGACAGGACAATTTCCATCACGAACATCGACCCAGCTACCGACAGGAGTATTTTAATCACGGACACCGAAATCACTGGGGACACGACGGAAACAGGAGACCATACTACAATAGGGAACACCGGGAGAACGACATACCAAGACAAAACAGGCACCCGCACGACGACAACGCGGATGACGGCCGGACGACGGGAGGAGAAACCCAGAACGGATATAGCCGGACGGACAGGGACGCGAATGTCCACCATATAACGACCAACGCAAGGACTCAGGACACGGATCAAATTGAAGTGGTGCAGATACACGAGGCACCCTTAGAAAAAAAAAAACGCAAATTTTTGGGAGAACAAATGTAAAGGATTAAAAGTCGACGTGGTTTATAGTTTAAAAGACTTGTTAGTAAATAATTATAATTTGAAAAAAAAGAACCTTTTGTTCATTAATATTAGTTTAAATGAGTGTTTATATGTTGCTTTAATTGATAGTGGTTCACAGTTGTCGCTGGTAGATGAGAGGGTAGTTATAAAACATGCTGATTTTTAAAAGGAAGAATAGAAGCGATTGATGGGGTTAATCTTATGGTCGGCTATGAATAAAAAGTTAACTACGATTTATAGGATCATCCGTGTACCGATATTTGTAGGGGATAAAAATGCAGGGAGGCAGAATTTTTAATTACAAAGGGTTGCATATAGATTTCATATTAGGAATGGACTTTATAGAGGATTTTGGAGTGAATATAGATGGTAAGGATAGGTCGATTCGAATTTTGATAAAGATAAGTTATGGATGGTGTCTACGGTTAGTGAGGAATATAGGAATGGAGATAATATAGATAAGTCGGGATTAGGAATGGATAGGACAAGTGATTATAGACAGGTTAAAGTACGATTATGTAATATGTTTGTGAGATTAATTAAGGATGAACAGATTGGAAAAGTGAGTATTGAGATAAAGGCGAAGTTAGAAGAATTATTTAATAAATATGTAGGGTTATTCAATGAAGAGCCAAGATTGGCGAGGCAGATACATGCATAAGTTAGAGGTCACGGAAGACAACGGGTTTAATACAAAGGTGTATCCAATTCCGTTTGCTATTAGAAATAGGGTTAAAGCCGAGATTAACAAGATGTTACGAGATGGAATAATAGAACCAGCGAAAACTCAATATGTGAACCCGGTAGTTATTGTTCCTAAACCCAATAAAAGGGATATAAGGATTTGTTTGGATGCGAGGAAGTTGAATTCGATTACGAAACCGCAGTATGAACAACCACAAGAGGTTGGATAATTTGTTGTACAAAGTGTACGAGATGAAGTTTTCAGTAAATTAGATTTAAAAATTCATTTTGGTTAATTCCGTTGCATGAAGACAGTAAGAAGTTTACAGGGTTTAGTATTGAAGGAGATTTACATGTTTTCTGTAGTTCCGTTTGGGTTAAGTAGTTCTTCAGCAGCACTTGTAAGGGCCATGCAGAAGCTGTTTAATGAGTATGAATGTTTCTGTTCGCACTATGTGGATGATTTGTTGATTTTTCAAGGACCGAACAAGAACACCTGGAGCATTTAGAAAAGGTGATCCAGAGGCTGGACGAAGGGGTTTGAAGTTGAACGTGGAGAAATGCGAGTTGTTCAAGAACAAAGTTACATATTTAGGGTTTGAAAATCAGTGAGAATGGGATGAAAATTTGTAATAAAAGGTTGGACGAGTTGAAAATATTGTTCAACCAAAGAACGTGAGAGGATTACGAGGGTTTTAGGGTTCTAAATTATTATAAACGATTTATACCGCGATATTCTGAGTTGTGTGTGCCGTTGGTGAGTTTATTGAAGAAAAATGAAAGATGAAAAGGCGTTCCAGGAGTTGAAAAGTGCATTTTATAAAGAGTTGTCATTAAAATATCCGAATTTCAAAGACGAATTTATTTTAAGAACGGATGCGTCAAAATATGCGATAGGGGCTGAGTTGGTGCAGATCCAGGACGGAGCTGAGGTACCAATTGTATTTATTTCGAGGGTATTAAAAGATTGTGAAACCAGATATGCGACGGCAGAGAAGGAAATGTTGGCTATAGTATATGCAGTGAAAAAGTTGCGTTTTTATCTGCTAGGTAACAAATTTTTAATAGAATCCGACAACACGGTGGTGACATTTATGAAGAAAAAGGAGTTTCTAAACAGCAGGTTGTACAGATGGGCGTTAGTATTACAGGAATACGATTTTGAAATCAAGCACAAACCAGGCAAGGAGAATGTGACGGCGGATTTTCTAAGCAGACCGCAGGTGGAAAAAAATAAAGACGTGAAGGATTGTTTAGTTGCTTTGCAGGAGTTCAGGGATGTTGGTCGGTGGACAAATGCCAAGTTAATGGAAACGCAAAGGCATAGTGAGGTGAGCTCGATCCGCGAGAGATTAACAAGCGAGAATGTGGAGGAGTACCGTGGATTTACCATCGTAGGGCAGTTCGTAGTAAAAAGAATAGGTGAGGCAGAGCTGGTAGTGATATCCAAAGACGCGGCTGTGGAGATTATAGATGAAATTCATTTAAATTTTGGACATATCGGTATAAGAAAAACATTTTTGGTATTCAGGGAGGCATTTTATGCACGGAACGATATCAAAGTGGTGAAGGAAAGGATTAATCGTTGCAAAATTTGTATCTTAGGAAAGACAAGAACGTGGTGTTGCAGAATGTACCGATGAGTGTGAGCGTGAGCGGACCATTGGAATTGGTAGCTATTGATTACTTAAGCAACCTGATTACGAGTGAACAGGGGTATCGGCACATATTAGTAATGGTGGATGTTTTTTCAAAATTTGTTAAATTATTTCCGGCAAGGCGAAGCAACACGGTGCATGCTTTACAGTCGATTAAAGAATTTGGAAGCCAGGTAGGGAGAATGGAAAGGATTTTGGTAGACAACGCAACTTATTTTAACAACCAAAGATTTAGGAACGGGTTAAATCGAGCACACATTAAGGTGTCATTCAGCAGTATACGGCATCCGAAAGCGAATCCATGCGAACGATATATACGGGAGGTAATAAAATATCTACGGTTAGCAACGCAAGAGCACCATAATAGATGGATTAGATATCTGCCGCAGATTGAAAATTTCATGAATTGTGTACCGAGTTCAGTGACAAAAACGTGTCCGATAACATTGATTCGAAGGATTATACCAGCTAGGCCATGGAGGGAAGAAGTCGAGGTACAAGACATCACAGAGTTGTTGGGCAGCGTTAGACGTAGGATCGAAAGGATGCAGCGTAGGGATATCGAGCGGAGGTGTAGCAGGATCAAAAAAAGGACGACTTTCGAAATAGGAGATATGGTGGTGGTGAAAAGGTTAAGAGTTTCGAACCGCGACAGGAACATTTGCGCGAAGTTGTTGTTTTCGTATGAAGGGCCGTACAAGATTACTCGTAGTTTTGCGGAAGGAAACACATTTGAATTAGCTACTATGACAGGGGAATATCGTGGGCGTTTCCACTTGGAAAATCTATACCCATATAAGGTTGTACAGGAAGAGGGTTTAGTAGAATAGTTGTAATATAGTTCATGCGACGGAAAGTTTAGTTTTGTTTTAGTTTATAAGGTAGGTTAGTATGTAGCATAGTTAGACAGACATGTTGAGAATTAAAAATAGGGGTTGAATAATTAAAATATGTAGGAATCCGAAGAGGGGGGTTTTAGTAGAAAGGTGAGAGAGGGGTTTTGATTTTAAATAAAACTAGAAATTATGCACACCAGGAAAGAGTAAAGCCGACGCAATTTCCAATTTCATTCAAAATCAGTGGGGCCAATATAATGTCTAAGGGAGCTACTAAGAGTTATAAGGGTTGTTTAGTACAAGATAGTATATGCCAAACAAAAATAATCCACATAATCGATCACATATACTTAAAAAATGTATGTTTGCCGTATTTTATGTACACTAAAATACCATTCAAATATAGTAGTTGAAATTCAGTGCCAAAAGGAAATTTTAAAATGACTAAGTGGCGTAGTAAGATGTGAAATGCTCAAGGGTTTATACCGAGTTGAATTTTAAAAAGCCTTTGAAAGTACATTTGCCGTCCAAAAGCCGGATGCGTCTGTGAATGTTCACTATCAACATGCATCCAGGGTCAAGTGTAAATTATTTTGGTTTCATTTTCTATAGAATCAACTTTTGGACAATATTTGTAAACCCAAAATTATTAGTTAAAACATCGTAAAATGTGATTGGTTGAATATAAAGATTTAGGACATATATTAGAATTTAATGTGATTATGAAACTGTATAAAAGACATGAACTATGGTATGTGCGACACGGACTTAACTATTTGTGATGAATTTTAAGATGTAGTAGGCTAGTAGAGAATTAACATGGTCGCTTTAGAGAGTAAACAAGGAGATTATTTTCGAACCAATTTTGTAAAAGACGTGTTTTCAGAGCTGTGCTAATTTGTATTCAGATATTTTGAAAAAGAAAATAAAAGTAATTGTTTAAAATGAGTTTAATTGAAAAGTGGTAAAAGATACAAGCATAGGAATTATAAAGGGAATAGTAGTGATTGTGCGACGATTAGAAATTGGATTTGGAGAGTGGTCTTAAAGGTAGAAGGTCATCGAGAGTGATTATACAGATTAGAAGTTGGATATTGGAGTGTGGTTCAAAGTTAGAAGGTTATCGAGAGTGGTTATATAGATTAAAAGTTGGATATTGGATTGTGGTTTAAGGTTAGAAGGAGCATCGAACAGAAAGATAAAGAAACGAGAAGATTGGAGATTAGATACGGAGAAGCGAACGGTTTTATAGAGGAAACAAGAATTCGAAGTGGATATTAGCACAGGGAAGTTGTAACACGGTATTTTCTAAATTTAAAATTTGGGTTAATCATTTCAGATATTGGGGTACAGTTAAAATTCGAGGACACCTGGAAGCTGCACGGAAATTCAAGAGCATCATTGTGAAGACGTATACGGTGATTAGGATTTTGTGCCAGCAGTCAGCGAGACATCGACGGAGTATAGACCAGGTGAGTGTTTAAAATCATATTCTTTAATACGTCAAAAATTAGTCATACAAAATTTTGGTTGTAATTTAATTTGGCACATAGTAACTTTGATCTAATTAGAAATTTTGGCATATACAAAAGTAGAGTAGCAATTTTAGTAGAAAAACAAAAGAGTGCACTTTGGTTGGACGTAGCACATCTACTTATAACGGAATCCACTATAAGTAGTTTGAATACCCTGAGATTAAGAGTTTTATAGAGTCGAGGCATTGCAATAAATATTTAATAAAAGAACCAACCAAACGGTGCAAGTACGGGGAGTGCATTAGGTGTGCACATTTTTAAAGTTTATAAAAATAAAAAGGAAGACTATAGTTAAAAACCAAAGTAAAGTAAAGTAAAGTAAAAAGAAAAAAAGGGGGTGTAGAATAATGTATATGTATATGTATATGTATATGTATATGTATATGTATATGTATATGTAAATGTATATGTATATGTATATATATATATATATATATATATATATATATCTTCAATTGTAACTTTCTGGGTAGTGGCCATCCATTAAATAAAATAATACATTATAATATTCTTGTTAACGCGTTTCGGTCTACAAGACCATTATCAAAACTTTATTATAGCAAATATTCTTCAATAGCACCTACAAATTTTTACTTATAAACATGTGATTATAATTTTTTCAGATAATTAATCCTTACCTCTATTTCAATTATTTTATAAATTTGTACAGATAAAATTCATTTTAACAATAATATGTAATTCAAACATTTTGGGTCATTAAATAAAATTGTAAACATACACGTTAAAAGCTAAATTAAAACTGTTGATATTAACCTTAATACATTATTGATAACAACTTTTTATCTAATTTACATTATTTTACTAGCAATTATCTATTAAAACTATTCTATTTCTTAAATCTACAAGATTAAACATTATAAATATACACGCAATAACTTTTAACTATATTAACATTACTGATGATTTTGTTATCCCAATTTTTAGTTTAGTACTATTTATTTGTTATGTATAATATTATTAAAGATTTTTATAAAACCGTCGTTGTCGGTCTTTGAATTTATGGCATTTACTTCCCTTTGTATGTGTATCACCTCTAAAAAATTCCTCTTAGTATCATGTATTTCGTTGTCTATGATGTTTATTGTATCAAAATTAAAATTATGCATTTTGCTTATGGCGTGATTAGCGAGTGCCGTACATTTATTATTAGTTTTAATTGAGTATTTGCGCTCATAGCATCGTTTACTAATATATTGTTTAGTACTGCCAATATAAGTACCGGGGCATTCTTTGCAATTTATTCTATATATGACATGTGTTTTATTTTTTTCCGGGATATCAGGTTTTAATTTATTAAAAAATTTTTTTGTGTAATTGTTAGGTTTATGTACTACTTTGATATCAAATTTTTTTAAACATGTTTTTATTTTGTGAGAAAGGAGCGGATTATATTCTAAGCTTACAAAAGAACCTACTTTGGTATCATTTTTTATTTGTCGTTTATTGTTATTATAAATGTTATGTATTTTTTGTTTTATTACAGGTTCGTAGAACTTTACAGGGTAGTTATTTTCTTTTAATATTTTTTTGACAGTATCTAAGTTCTTCGGTCTAAATTTAGAATCTGCAAGATTTACTGCATTGTCAATAAGATTGTTAATTACATTAGTTTTATATTGAGCCGGAACATTAGAGTTATAATTTAAAAATCTACCTGACCAAATGTTCTTTGTATGCCAGTTTGTTAATATCTTACCGTGTTTATTATACAAAATTTTTATATTTAAAAAGTTAATACTATGGTCCGTTTCTTTTTCATAAGTGAATTGTAGTTTAGGCTGAAATGAATTGAATATTTTTAAAGTATTATTAATTTCATTAGTAGGTAAGCACATAATACAATCATCCACGTATCTTTTATAAAAGTGTGGTGTATAACTCAGCTGGGAAATAACTGTGTTTTCTAATTCCTCCATAACTAGGTTTGCTATTGTAGCAGAAATGGGTGAACCCATGGCAGTACCAAATACTTGGGAGTAAAATGTATTTTCAAAATTAAAATACGTTGATTGTAAGCAGAATTTTGTACCATTCTGCTTACAATCAACGTATTTTAATAAACAATATATTAGTAAACGATGCTATGAGCGCAAATACTCAATTAGTACTAAAATTAGTACTAAACTAAAAATTGGGATAACAAAATCATCAGTAATGTTAATATAGTTAAAAGTTATTGCGTGTATATTTATAATGTTTAATCTTGTAGATTTAAGAAATAGAATAGTTTTAATAGATAATTGCTAGTAAAATAATGTAAATTAGATAAAAAGTTGTTATCAATAATGTATTAAGGTTAATATCAACAGTTTTAATTTAGCTATTAACGTGTATGTTTACAATTTTATTTAATGACCCAAAATGTTTGAATTACATATTATTGTTAAAATGAATTTTATCTGTACAAATTTATAAAATAATTGAAATAGAGGTAAGGATTAATTATCTGAAAAAATTATAATCACATGTTTATAAGTAAAAATTTGTAGGTGCTATTGAAGAATATTTGCTATAATAAAGTTTTGATAATGGTTTTGTAGACCGAAACGCGTTAACCAGAATATTATAATGTATTATTTTATTTAATGGATGGCCACTACCCAGAAAGTTACAATTGAAGATAAAGTTATATGGTCAGAAAATTTACATATTATCTATATATATATATATATATATATATATATATATATATATATATATATATATATATTATAACATATTGCTACGATTTCGCCCTTTGCCAGATGTACAATATGATACTCCGTACAGAGTGAACGATGATATAATAACAGAATTTCTCCTCACTCCTCTCCAACACTCAATATCTCCGCATAGAACAAACTAAATTCATCAAAAATCGTATAATGAACTAAATAAAATTACTATTTACAAGTCTGCACCATTTTTAATATTATTACCTTTTTATTGAATTTTTTATATCAAATTTAAAACAAATATTCTTATCAAATTAGCTCTTTACGAAGCTTATAACTAGGGCTGGGTCGGCGTATCGATACGTATCGATACGACCCCCGTATCGACCCCCCCGATACAGCAAAAAAATATCGATACTCGATATATATATATTTTTGATTCGCAAAATCCCGTATCGCCCACCCCTAAATATATATATATATATATATATATATATATATATATATATATATATATTACTCATATTTAGACCAGGGTAGAAAATTAAATAATCACATCAAATAATTTTAATCACCGTGTATAAGGAATTTTATTAAATAATATGCTTTATTAAAACCATGAAGCATAAATAAATTCGGTCGTTTCAGTAAAAATAAGAAATTTAAATCATGTACAAGCCGCTTTATATCAAAAGAAACAGTATTAAAAAGCTCTGCGTGTAATTTATTTATTCCTAATAAAGAAACAAAGAGAAATTACATGCAAAATTTATCTTAATTAACTCTATTTCAAGTAACCGGTATTGAACAAAACGTACAGATAATATCTATAGAAACTTGTAAAAACCCAATAAAATGCAAATCCTAGAAGTGTTAGTTAGAAGTAGGATGTTTGAACACACCTGCGTATTTTAAAAGGCAATTTCAGTTTAATTTGTTTAGATTAACATGTCGATTCTAAGGATATTGGAAACGGTCAGATGCTTTAGCACGAAATACAAAACAGGGTTTATTTAAAAAGCTCATTCGGCGAAAATTTTGCAGATAATTAATGTTTACAAAGAATCTTGGAGAAACCGGGGCTTAATAGATGGGAAGGTGCGATACGGGGTTATTTAACCCAGATAGTCCACATGGACTGGAAAATAATCGATAATAAAGAATATCAATTTGCACCAATACGAACAGGTTAGAAAAGGAAAGAGAAAATGCGTCAAGCAAAGACACATATAGTAAAAGGCGTGATTTAAGCAACGTCACGAGGGTCACAATTGGTTGAAAATAGGATGCAAATATCAGAGGTAGAAACAACAATTTCTGTACAAAATTAATTAGTTTTTCTCGGACATGTTTGCGTGCCGTGTGAAATTTCTGAAATTTAAATGGGGCGAGTACAAAATTCGTAAAACCGACGCACAGGCTACGGACTGGGAACATAGCATGAGAAATTCTTAAGAATTGTCTGTTTTGAGGACAAAAGCGACGTGCCGGCTATTCGCTATATATACCGGTGGTAATATAAATTTCGCCTCTTAGACTTTTGACTATTCGATGCGTTAAAAGCTCTTACATCCGCGACTTGATTCAAGATGTTAAACAGTGCATTTTAGTTTGATAAAATAATTTAAAGTTTGCTCGTATATTTTGGTGATTTAAAACAGTTTGTTATTTACGTGCTAACATGAATGTACTTGAGTGCACTTAGATACAAGGTAATAAAATTTAGTATCACTGTACTAATTAGTCAAAATTTGCAACAACAAATGAATACCCATTAGTAGGCAGTTTTGGCGTATATTGGTGAAAGAAGTATGAATTTCTTTGCTATTTTGCGGGGGTGAATAATTAAATGGTTCATAAATGTGTCTGGATCCACAAACAAGGGTCAGATATACACAGATGAGTTCCGGAAAAGCCCAGAAACAACTTTAAATAAATGGTGATGGAGAAAATTTGAAAAGCGTTGAGAATCAGAAGTTGTAAATATAATCCAGTTGGAATGGTGTGATTAATAAAGGGACGATGTACCTTGAAGCTACGAGTGCAGTAACCTTCAGGTAATTTATACTATTTTGGTTAAACTTTGATATTTTGTGTGTGTTGAATAACTTTATAATTGATTTACTTTAAATGGACATTAGTGAAATTGTACTAACCATAAAATTTTAATTTTAAGATGAAATTTGCTTGTTTAAGTAGAAAGGGGTATTTAGTATTGATGTTCGGGAATATGATGAAAATTTGGGTATGTCTTTGAGCTCAATTAGACGAACCTGGTTAATTAACGTAAAGGGGTGGTAGATGCTCCTTTATACTCAGACTCGGTCTGCTTATATTGTTATATTAATTAGTAGGCATCCAACAAGGACTTTAATTCTGGATGCACATTAAAATGATAATAAAATTAATCTTGAAATTCTTTTAAAACTGAATTTTATGCTGAAATTTAATTTGAAAATTTAATGTATTCTGAATATTGATGTAAATAGAGTTAACGTTGATGTTTGTGGTAGGAATGTGTTGTTTAATTTTATGAATGAGGAGGTTTATAAAATTAGGTGAGCAGCCGAGGCGAAAACAGGATCACAGCAGTTTATGACGCCCGATCGGTGGGACTAGAATTTTTTTGTTGAAAGGACCCAGTTCCCGCATTTACAGGAGTATATCACATAGTATATGGCGACCACAACGTGAGGGCTCGAGTTCCAAATAAAATTTTTGTGATTTTATTTCAGGAAACTGGCGATCTGAGAGAGAGAGTTTCTGTGTGTATAAATTTAAGAGTATTTTGAGAGTGTGTGTGAGTGATTAGAACGTATGCAGAGAAAAGAGTGGTTAAGGAGTCAAGGAGGGAAATTGGAAGTGACGATAGTGCATTGTGTGAAAAAAATACGAAAATGGAAGAAGCTGGAGGCAGTAGAGATCAGTCGAGGACGGAATCGGGGGATCAAGGAAACGAGATGATATTGAGAATGTTAGAGAGGATGAGTGAAGAATCGAATAAGAAATTTGACCGAATGAATGAGACATTAACAGGAGTTAGGGAAACCCTAAGTGAGAAAATAGATAAGACGAATAAAGAAGTTTCAGAATTTAAAAATAGTCTTACCGTAAAGATGGGGGAAGTTGAAAATAGGGTTGAAAAAATGAGCGTGATATTACAGGTCTTCGACAGGAAATGGGACATTTAAGGTCCGAAGTACGCATTTTTTGTGAAGAAGAGATTAATGTAAAAATGACTGAAGTAACGGACTCATGTAGGGATCAGTTAGGCAGGGTAGAACGCGAAGTTAGTAGTATCAAATACAACATGTCAAATTTAACGGGGGATGGTCCCAGATTTTCTACAGGTGGAGTATCATTGGACCAACACATGAAGTTTTATGGCGATAACAGGGTAAATCCACAAATTTTTATTAATAGTGTAAGAAATCTAGTGGTAAATTTATTTGACGAACAGACTAAACTGAATACGATAAAGGCTTTATTAAAGGACAACGCGGAAGCATGGTACAATTTAGTAGGACAGGACATAGACACGTATCAGGACTTTGAAAACAAATTTTTAAAGCACTACTGGAGTGACCACAGACAAGACCAGGTACGAGACGACTTAATCACAGGAAATTTAAGGAGAATTTTAAGGAAGTAGGGAGCAATATGCTATACGCAAGTATAGCATAGCAAACAACTGAACCCACCACTGACGGACCGACAAATTATTAAGTATTTATCACGACACTTCGAGGTAGACATAAGACAACACGTAGCACTACAGAACATAGTGGACAGAGAAATGTTTCTAGAATACCTGCAGAGGTACGACGACGTAAGTAGTGGACGACCTCGGGATAACAGGGAAAGACAGATCAACACAGTTAGGTTTGACAATAGACGGGACAACTACGCTAGACGGGGAATAGTTACGGATACCAGCGACAGAATTGGGAACAGAGACGACCATACGTTAGGAGTAATAGTTTAGGAAGGGGACCTGCACCGAGACCGGGACCTACCAGAATGAATAGTTCACCGGACATGAGGGGGACTGCTAACACAGACACGGAACGAGTGGAAACGCCTAGGACATACGCTGAGGTGACGGCTAGACCAGGACCGAGTAGGGAAAACAGACCTGGACAGGATTTTTAGAACGCGACAGACCACTAGATTTCAGTGTAAATGTATATGAACATCCACGTGAATTTTTCAAAATTGAGGAGGAAGTAGAGCCAGAAACTAAGGAAAATTTATGTTTGCCAATTATTAATTTAGAAATTTTTGAGAATAATGTAGAAGTATTACTTGATACAGGGGCAGAGGCGAGTTTAATATCGGAGGAATTCGTCAGCAAAATTAGGGATAAGGTTTGTGATAGAATTATGCCTATAAAGCGTAGCCATTTAGTAGCTCCAAATAAAAAGAAGTTTGCTGTAGTAAATAGTGTTGTGGTGCTTAGGATAGATATAGGAGGTTTAAGCTGTGAACAGGAGTTTGTAATTGTACCTGGACTGAAGTTTCAGAGCATTTTAGGTGTTGACTGTATGATGAAGTTAGGGGTTTTGATAGATATGGAAAGGAAGGTAATAAGGATTAAGGATAGGGTAGTGCCATGGAAGGGCAGTTATGAAGTCACAGAGGATGACACGGGGTTGAATATTAATGTAGTAGAGGTAGAGGATGATGAAGGTAAACAGATCAACACAATAAGATGTCCAGAGGATAGGAGAGTAGAGGTTCAAGCTTTATTACAAAAACATGCAGAATTAGTGGGGGTAGAAGCAAGCACAGCGTTAGGCTATGAGCACAAATTGGAAGTGGATAATTCAGAACCGTTCAACGCAAAGGTTTATCCAATTCCAGCAGCATATCGGGAGCAGGTGAAGGCAGAATTAAATAAAATGTTGGAAGATGGCATAATAGAGGTATCAAACACTCATTTCATAAATCCGTTGGTGGTAGTTAAGAAAAAGGATGATAGCATTCGTTTATGTTTAGATGCACGAAAAATTAATCAACGGACCAAACCGCAATTCCATTGTCCACCATCCATGGACACGCTTTTGACGAGATTAAGTGGCAAGTTTATTTTTAGTAAATTAGATTTAAGGAATTCATTCTGGCTGATTCCATTACACAAAGATTCTAGAAGGTACACAGGATTTTCCGTAGAGGGAAAAATCTATAATTTTAAGGTAGTACCGTATGGTTTGTCAACGTCAAGTGCAGCATTAATTAAGGCAATGCAAGCAATTTTAGGAGCATATGAGCAATTCTGCATACACTATGTGGATGATATTTTAATTTTTAGTGAAACTGAGGAACAACATTACTCTCATTTAGAACGGATATTATTAGAGCTTAAATTAGCAGGATTGAGGCTGAATATAGAAAAATGTGAATTTTTTTCAAAAACCGTTAAATTTCTGGGGTATGTGGTGAACACTCAAGGTATGTGTATCGATAAAGAAAGATTGTCCGAACTTTTGACATATCCGAGACCTAATAACATTAGGAAATTAAGAGCTTTTTTGGGGGTCCTTAACTTTTATAAAAAGTTTGTACCGGGATTTGCTGAAAAAGCGGGTCCATTGTTTAAACTTCTGAAGAAGGGAGTAAGATGGAGTTGGACGGAAAGTCAAGAGGCAGCATATCTAACACTGTTGGAACAATTTCACGACCAACTAATTTTGAGGCATCCCAGATTTGATGTTGGTTTCGTACTGAGGACGGATGCATCGGATAGTGCATTAGCAGCAGAGTTGTACCAAGTACAAGAGGGGGAAGAGGTGCCCATATCTTTTGTTTCACGCACACTGAAGCCGCATGAAGTAAATTACACGATTAGTGAAAAGGAGATGGCTGCAGTGGTGTTTGGTGTTACGAAGTTAAAATTTTTTTTGATAGGAAGACATTTTGTAATCGAAACGGATCATTCGGCGTTGTGTGCGTTGATGAATACGAGATTTTCTAACAATCGAGTATATCGATGGGGTTGTTACTACAGGAGTTTGACTTTGAGATTAAATATATTAAGGGAGAAAATAATTTTATAGCAGACGCGTTTAGTAGAAACAGGGACATGGATAACAAAAGACCGTGTGACATCATGATTGCCATGAACAGTCTACTACAAAATGATTCAGTATATGGAGAAGAGGAGATCTTGAGGAACCAGAGGCAGAGTGAGGAGCTACAGATTGTTAGAACGAAGTTAGAAAACGAACCGGGATTTAAAACTTCCATATGATAAACGGCTTTTGTGTAAAAATTCAAGAATTGGAAGTGTATGTAGTGGATAGGGTACAAGCAAAATTAATTATCAAAGATCTGCACTTAAGATATGGTCACATAGGGATCCGAAAGACATGGTTAATTTTAGGAAACGTTTTTTCAACTAAAGACTTAGGGTTAGTAAAGTCAGTCATCAACACTTGTCACTTATGTACTTTAGGAAAGTACAAAATAGTACGAGTCAAGATGTGGTACAAAGTATACACGTACAAAATCCCTGGACTTAGTTGCTATTGACTATTTGAGTAATCTAGTCAGAAGTACAAAGGACACAAACATGTGCTGATTGTGACTGATGTGTTTTCGAAATTTACCAAATTATATCCCACTCGGGATTGTAACACAGTCGGAACAAACAAGAAATTGGAACAATTTTGTAGGAAGTAGGAACTTTTAAACGGGTATTAGCAGACAATGCTACTTATTTTAATAATCAAAGATTTAGAGATTATTGGAGAGGCAAAACATTAAAGTGGTGTTTTGTAGCATAAGGCATCCTCAAGCGAATCCAGCTGAGCGATATATTCAAGAGACGGTTAAGTTTTTGCGTTTAGCTTCACATAGGAATCATCGTTTATGGGAGGACAATTTGTCCAAGGTTGAATCTTTTATCAATGAAACCCTAGTACCGTGACAGAAACCAGTCCCATCATGCTGATCAAGCAACAGTATCCCGAAAGACCATGGCAAATTGTGCCTAGGGACGATGAATTCAACAACTTTTGGTAGATGTGAGGGAGAGGTTAAGGAAGAGAGCTGAAAAATATACAAGGAAGATGAACGCAAGAATTAGAAAGAGGGTAAAATTTAAAGTGGGAGACCAGGTAGTAGTAAAAAGCTTGAGAGTAGGGAAGAGATACGATGACATGTGCTAAACTACACTTGCCATATGAGGGACCTTTTGAGATAGGTGAAGTAGTAGGAGTGCACATATTTATTAAGGGAAGTAGGTACGGGAAATGAGAGGGGACGGTTTCACGTCAACCTACTATTCCCTTATACCGGAGAACCAGCACCACAGGAGAAATAGGTGTATAATAGAGTAAAATTTAAATAGGATAAGAATAGAGATAGGTGTATATAGAAAAATAGAAGTAAGTGTTTATAGAAAATAAAGCTAGGTATAGGATAAATATGGGAGATAATTAGGAATAGGTTTAGGATGAGAATAAAGAGTAAATGTAGGAAGAAAATAAGATAGGTTAAGTGTAGATATTTCATAGAAGATTAGTGGAAAGTTAGGAATATAGTAAGAGTAGGATAGGCATATAGGATTAGGTAGGGGGAAGTAAAGTATAGTGAAGATTAGTTAAAAGTTAGAAATAGGATAGGTATATAGGATGTATATAGGATTAGATGGATAAGTAGGATGAATTTAGGGATAATTTCAGTTTATAGAATTAGGTGAGAATTAGGAATAGGATAGGGATATAGGATAGGTGTAAATATTTTTTTGAATTGGAGATAAGGTAGGTAAGTTAGATAGATAAGGGTAGAGAGAGATAAGTAATTTTTTTTGTAAATATTTTTTTTAGGCTAAATGCTTAATATTTGCATTCAAATAAGTGGGATTATTTGAATTCAAATAGGGGGAAAATACTCATATTTAGACCAGGGTAGAAAATTAAATAATCACATCAAATAATTTTAATCACGGTGTATAAGGAATTTTATTAAATAATACGCTTTATTAAAACCATGAAGCATAAATAAATTCGGTCGTTTCAGTAAAAATAAGAAATTTAAATCATGTACAAGACGCTTTATATCAAAAGAAACAGTATTAAAAAAGCTCTGCGTGTAATTTATTTATTCCTAATAAAGAAACAAAGAGAAATTACATGCAAAATTTATCTTAATTAACTCTATTTCAAGTAACCGGTATTGAACAAAACGTACAGATAATATCTATAGAAACTTGTAAAAACCCAATAAAATGCAAATCCTAGAAGTGTTAGTTAGAAGTAGGATGTTTGAACACACCTGCGTATTTTAAAAGGCAATTTCAGTTTAATTTGTTTAGATTAACATGTCGATTCTAAGGATATTGGAAACGGTCAGATGCTTTAGCACGAAATACAAAACAGGGTTTATTAAAAAAGCTCATTCGGCCAAAATTTTGCAGATAATTAATGTTTACAAAGAATCTTGGAGAAACCGGGGCTTAATAGATGGGAAGGTGCGATACGGGGTTATTTAACCCAGATAGTCCACATGGACTGGAAAATAATCGATAATAAAGAATATCAATTTGCATCAATACGAACAGGTTAGAAAAGGAAAGAGAAAATGCGTCAAGCAAAGACACATATAGTAAAAGGCGTGATTTAAGCAACGTCACGAGGGTCACAATTGGTTGAAAATAGGATGCAAATATCAGAGGTAGAAACAACAATTTCTGTACAAAATTAATTAGTTTTTCTCGGACATGTTTGCGTGCCGTGTGAGAATTTCTAGAATTTAAATGGGGCGAGTACAAAATTCGTAAAAACCGACGCACAGGCTACGGACTGGGAACATAGCATGAGAAATTCTTAAGAATTGTCTGTTTTGAGGACAAAAGCGACGTGCCGGCTATTCGCTATATATACCGGTGGTAATATAAATTTCGCTCTCTTAGACTTTTGACTATTCGATGCGTTAAAAGCTCTTACATCCGCGACTTGATTCAAGATGTTAAACAGTGCATTTTAGTTTGATAAAATAATTTAAAGTTTGCTCGTATATTTTGGTGATTTAAAACAGTTTGTTATTTACGTGCTAACATGAATGTACTTGAGTGCACTTAGATACAAAGTAATAAAATTTATTATCACTGTACTAATTAGTCAAAATTTGCAACAACAAATGAATACCCATTAGTAGGCAGTTTTGGCGTATATTGGTGAAAGAAGTATGAATTTCTTTGCTATTTTGCGGGGGTGAATAATTAAATGGTTCATAAATGTGTCTGGATCTACAAACAAGGGTCAGATATACACAGATGAGTTTAGGAAAAGCCCAGAAACAACTTTAAATAAATGGTGATGGAGAAAATTTGAAAAGCGTTGAGAATCAGAAGTTGTAAATATAACCCAGTTGGAATGGTGTGATTAATAAAAGGGACGATGTACCTTGAAGCTACGAGTGCAGTAACCTTCAGGTAATTTATACTATTTTGGTTGAACTTTGATATTTTTGTGTGTGTTGAATAACTTTATAATTGATTTACTTTAAATGGACATTAGTGAAATTGTACTAACCATAAAATTTTAATTTTAAGATGAAATTTGCTTGTTTAAGTAGAAAGGGGTATTTAGTATTGATGTTCGGGAATATGATGAAAATTTGGGTATGTCTTTGAGCTCAATTAGACGAACCTGGTTAATTAACGTAAAGGGGTGGTAGATGCTCCCTTTATACTCAGACTCCGGTCTGCTTATATTGTTATATTAATTAGTAGGCATCCTACAAGGACTTTAATTCTGGATGCACATTAAATGATAATAAAATTAATCTTGAAATTCTTTTAAAACTGAAATTTATGCTGAATTTTAATTTGAAATTTTAATGTATTGTGAATATTGATGTAAATAGAGTTAACGTTGATGTTTGTGGTAGGAATGTGTTTGTCTTTTTTTTGTGAATGATGATGAAGGTTTAACTAGAGGAGCAGCCGAGGCGATTAACAGAAGAAAGTCAATGGACCAACACAGTTAAGAGAATGAATAGTTTTTTGTAGGATTCACAGCTTTCTTGGTGACCCAAAAGTGAGGTTCGAGTTCAAAATAAAATTTTTGTGATTTTATTACAGGAAACTGGCGAGGCTTTTTATAGGATTCACAGCAAATATGACGCCCAATCTGTGGGGCTCGAATGTATTTTTTTAAAGGACCAGTTCCGCATTCAAAGGAGCAATTCACAGCAATATATATATATATATATATATAATATATATATATATATATATATATATATATATATATACTTATGTCACAAAATTGAACTTGAAACTTTAATTATTTTGATAACAAACAATCTTAAGTGAAAGATCGAATTGTTAGTAAATACATTATTTTAAAACGATCTTGTGATTTTATTCTCAAAGAAAGAGTAGATAAATTATCGATGCGTATCTATTCGTACCAATACGTATCGCTAAGCCTCGATATGTATACTTAATCTACACATCTAAACGTTCCAATACGAATCGCTATATATATATATATATATATATATATATCGATACGTATCGATATATATGGATATTCGATATATCGATACATATCGATATAGAATATGTATCGACATTCGATACGCAAAATCCCGTATCGCCCAGCCCTACTTATAACCTATTTATAGCAATTAAAGCCAGCAAAAGCATCGTATTTTCACCACGAATGGTTTCGTTGAACGCTCAAGGAAATTTCCACCTTTTTATTACATACTTGTATGTACCAACCAAATTTTTGTTGACCATTTACACAAAATATTTAAATTACATACAATTTTTAAACTCATCAATTATATAAAATTATAAATATAACCTACTATAACTGGAAAAGAGAATCCTGACCTAATATTCCTCCTGTTACTTCTCACTAGAGCTTTCTGGCCCAAATTAGTTGTTTGTTCAGTGGCTTAGGGTGTGAACTAGCAACTTGGAGTCATTTGTGCAATTGTTTGAAGTATTATGTTTGTACTTAAATTCTTTTAATACTCACTTAGATTGTCCATACTTAGATTTTTTTAGTACTCAGATTGTCCGTGCATAGATTTTTTTTCAGTACCCACTTAGATTGTCCGTACTTAGATTTTTTAAGTACTCACTTAGAACTGTTTTATATCAATGGTAGAATTTTATACATATATTTCTATCGTGCACTTTACTGTGTACATGACTTGTAATTATTAATTTATGTTACTTTCAATTTCTTCAATTTATAATTTAATTTATGTATTTAATAATTTTTATTTCAACCAGCAAAATCTGCGGGTCGATTATGGAATGAATGCCCTTTATCTGCTTAGGTTCGTTTTATAAACAAATTCCTTCCGTCCTCTTATCTTAACTTGTTGAGTTTTATTAAATATCGCATGTTATGGATGTTCGAATTTGCACGTACATAGGAACTTTGTATCATGGCATTTGTTAAGAAATGGTATATCATGCACCTTTCAAACTGCACGTAGTCGTAATTTTAATATCCATACTTTGTTTACATATGCTCGTTTTATTAAATATGGCAACTTTCATTGACTTCTTTAAGTAACTGTGTTTTTAATTGAAAAATTTTTATTTCATGGCTATTATTCTTTAAATATGTTGGATCTGCTTTTGCTCTTGAGCTTAAAATGTTTTAAATGTTTTAAAATTAATTGAATTGTTTCCACAATTAATTATTTCGATAAATGTGATGAAGT